>JAFBJT010000974.1:25102-50978 GCA_016785325.1 Chascanopsetta lugubris
ATGATGAGAAAAATTAATATTTTTGTGGTGGGGGTGGGGGGGGGGGGCGGGGTGGTGGGGGGGGGGGGGGGGGGGGGGGGGTGGATTGAATGGGCCACCCCCCCTTCCCAATAGAATGGTAGGGCAAACACTGATAATAAAGAAGAAGAAGTGTTGGAGAATGGCGCATCTTAGATCAAATGTGAGTCGCTTCAAATATTAAGAGGCGAGAAAGGAGGAGAGATGTGCGTGACTGCCTGTCACGCACCCCTTATCATGTTGTCATCGTTGGCCTGAGTAGCGGTTTGGCAAGTCAAGTGCACCCTCCATGTTTTTTTATGTAAAGTGTTTTCGTTGGTGCAGAAATCCAATCATGACAAATCTCATAACATGTTTGAAATGTGCTGCCGTTCCTCACGTTAAGTGGCGGCGTCTTTGTGCACCCGTTAACTGCGTCGGTGATTGCCCCTTCGTTTGCAGGCCTGCGTCTCCGGCCCTCGCCGAGCTCTGGGTAAACATGTAGGTAAACAATCAGCCAATCGGCTCCTGTTGATTCAGATTTAATGGGGAGGAAGCGCTGTGATTGGACGGCTTCCTGTTGCAGTGATTTGTGAGCGTCTGGCTGCAGCTCAAGGTCTGAGCGTTGTCGGGGTCAATGCAATCTTTGTTGTTGGCCTTCGTGTTGGCCATAGGTGTGTGTGTGTGTGTGTGTAGCAGTCTGCATTTTTGTGTATCAAAAGGAGATGAATGGAAAAAGCATCAATGTCAGGTCTCTATGTACGTCCATGTTTTCATATTTCTCTAGGGGATTTTAAAATCATCAGAAAGTAGGAACATGGTGACATCAGCACTTAGAACAGAATCCTCTAATACAATTCAAAGATGGAGTAATTCTGATTTATGCTTTAATTGTTGGATTTGGATCCATCACGATTGTCGTCACACACCCCAAATTACAATTCTGGCAGTGCAGTGACCCTGTCACCATCTGAATTAGAGCGGACATTTGATGAAATAGAAAATAATAGAAAAAGCTCTGCCCCCTGTGTACATTTGTTTAAAATACACTCATGATGAATCATGAGGTGTTTTCTTCTTCCTTGGTAAGAAAAGTGCTGCGAGTGTCTGTGACCTTGAGTATTTCAAACAGCTGCGTATTGAATTCCTCTTCACAGTGACATCATAGTTTATGGGATGTGACACCTGCCAAGATCAAAGCCCCTTTTATCTAACAAGATAAAAGGCTGTTTACTCTCAGATTCATCCTCCTCCTTTTCCTCCTCTTCCCTCCAGTGGACATCAACTCAGCCCTCCCCCTGCGTCTCCCTCCGGCCGCCATCCCCATGGACCTGCGCGTGGACCATCAGCATCAGCATCAGCATCAGCATCAGCATCAGCAGCAGAAGGTTTCGCCCATGTCCCCGCCCGGCCAGCAGTCACCGGGCTCCCTCGGAGGTCAGGTTGGCGGCGGCGGCGTGGTGGCGGCCTCGGTGCGCGAGCAGCAGCTGCAGCAGGAGCTGCTGACGCTCAAGCAGAAGCAGCAGATCCAGCGGCAGATCCTCATCGCCGAGTTCCAGCGACAGCACGAGCAGCTGTCCCGCCAGCATGAGGCTCAGCTCCAAGATCACATAAAGGTACAGCACGTAGAATTCTAATCTGTGCCAACAGAGCTAGATTGACAAAGTATTTACTTGGACCGCTCAAATGTTCCACTGCAGCCTCTTTTCCTGGCGTCTTCGTCACCAAACCTAAAATATCAATATTAAAAAGCAAATTCCCTCTTTGAATATGCCAGAGGAAAATGTCAGCCTCTTTACGAGCCGTTTCATGGAATATTTCTTCCCTTAAATCATCGTGTACAAAGAAAGTGCGCCTCACTTTCCATCTCTAAATCACACTACTCACGTAATCCGTCCTTCTCCACCAATATTTTGGAATCTGCCAACGTTGATGGTATTTTATTTAGAAAAATCAAGATTTATTCATTATCCCATGGGCCTGTTCTTTTCACACACATGTCGCCACCTCTGCAAACTGCCTTCAGAGAGGCACTGAGCTCTATACTGAGCTCTCAGGACATTTAGCAGGAGTCAAATGAACAGGGTGACCACTGGGTGCATGTGTAGCTCAAGATGCTTTCACCATGACAATGGCAGCACAGCTGAGAGATGCCGACAAAAATGTCAACAAAGAGTCAATATTGGTACATATAGAACACATCCAATCACATACAGTAGTTTGCCACTATTTAAAGGTCCAGTTTAGATTTAGGTTTTTATTCACAGAAATGTAATACATATTATATATGTCCTCTCCACACTGTCGGCTATATTACACCATTGTTTTCTGAAGGTGACCATAGGCTGCATGTTTGCAAGGGTGTAGCAGACATCATTATGCAACTTCACTACCAGATGCCACCAAATGCAACATACTCTTATTAAAATGGAGACTGCTCTTCAGTATAAACAGCTGGAGTCTGCGGGAGTGGAGGGAGCAGAGAACAGGGACTCACTCTGTCTCCGTGTCCTTCAGGGACAAAGTAAAGTTAAGATGTGTTTGGGAAAAACCAAGTGTGAGGGATGGACCTTCAATAATGCCGGTGGTGGTGGTGGTGGAGTCATGTTATGTAACAATTCCACATATGAGAGGAAGGTGATGAACAGCAGCCGGTGTTTGCTTTTGCACACGGAGACGTGTAACCGATCACATTCCCGTGGACTGTGTTGTGGTGACCTGTGACTGTGAAGTGAGGGTGGACCAGCACACCCACTCTGAGGCTTCCACACAGCAGAGCAGCTCCTGTGTGTGGGGCAGGAATGTCACAGCACAATATTCCTGCGTTTGTTGTTGTGATATGAAAATCAATCGTCACACGAGTGAGCCGCTGCTGTTTCCAACTGTCTTTAAACAAATATGTAAAAGTGGAAGAATTAGATTCCACTCCATAGCTTTATTCTGAAAGTCATATTTTTTTTATTATTTTCATTATTCCTCATCTTGTAGTTTTGTCTTCTTCTCCATGCCTCGTCTTTTTCACTTCTCCTTTCGGTTGTTCTATCCTCTGTTCGTTCCTCCTTTCCTCTTCTCCTTTTTCCTTTCCTTGCTCCCTCTGTCCTAAGTCCACCCTTTTTTGTCCTTGTCCCTCGTCAGTTCTCTTTCTTTACTTTCCTACTTTCCTCTCAACTTTTTTTGTCTCTCCATTATTTTGGTGTTACTTCCTTCCTTCCCTCTTTTCTTCCTCCCCTCCCTTCTGAAGAACATCTTTGAGCACTTTGCATTGTGTTCTCGTCTTAATCCTGTTTTTTACTTTTCCTTGCTTCATTCCCTCCTTCCTTTCCTCCCTCCCTTCCTCCCTCCTTCCGTCCTTCCTTCCATCCATCCTTACACATGGAAGTTGCACAGTGGCTCCTGCATGTGAAACACTAATCATAGACCTGTTCCTCTGCCTCTTTGTTGCTCTGCTGTGATTGCTGTGGACTCTACAGCAGCAGAGTTTCATGATGCTGAGGGACAAGTGGGTCTGTCTGAGGGGCGTCTGGCCTGTGGTGGGGCTGCAGGACCACTCAGGTGGAGACCGCTGACGCACAGCCTGAGCAGGGAGGCCGGCTCTCAATCAGTCCTATTCACTGGCCCCTTGTGTACACACATACACACACACACACACTCTGCAGTTGTACAAGCATTAAAACATACACATCCTCTCAAATGTCAGCAAACACTGTATGACACGCATGCCCAGTTTGCCACACACACACATTTGAATGTCTACACGTACACATGCACTCACACACACACACACACACACACACACACACACACACACACACACACCTCCATCGTGAAGCTCTGGAGATGATTAGTCAAAAGGAAAAGTTTGTGTGTGGATCTGTGATCTATTGATCCACAGGGGGTTTGAGGTGTATTGTGTGTGTGTGGGTGGGGAGCTACTTTGAGCTTCCCTACCCACTCACACCCTGATCCCCCCCGACCTCGTCTGAAAGGCAGAAAAACAAAGATGGATGAAGTCTCCTGGAACCAGGCCAGAACCTCCTCGCCTCACCTTCATCTCACCTCCGGCCACTAATTCATTCTGGCCTCGTCTCGCTCCGAGTCGCCCTGACAGTAAACATGCGCGCACGAGCGTCTGTGCACCAGCTTTAATAAATGCATGGGTACATGCACTTAAATGCAGTTATGGTAACTGATCAAATATTGCCTTTGGGTGTGGGTTGATAAGCGATTCCTTGGCACGTGGCAGAGAGGTCATTATGTGGCTGGCAGAGTGCGAGCGTGGACAGCTTGCCTATTTATTGTATATTACAGAGACATTAAAGAGTAATCGGGAGTCTTGATTTGGTGGCTTAGCTTGTCACATGGCATTATGGCTCAAACACATTTTCACCAGCACTTAATTGCTGCTCTTATCCAGGCAGCGAGAACCTGCTCTCACTCAAGGACACTGCAATGGCACCTGAAAGGTGTCGGCGCGCGTAACCAGGCTTTTGTGTGGACGCAGCTTTTGACCTTTTCAGTTACAGGACAAAGTGTGGGGCGTGGGTGGTGACGACGGAGCAAGTTGGTTTGGTATAAACGCCGGAGGATGACAGACTTGAAAACGTTTTAACAGATGTTCCTCCCCTTCTCTTCTCCGTGAGCAGATTGGATTATGTGTCTTTCTGAAGCCTCGTCCGCAGTTAAATTGTTTATATTTATTTAAAAGCTCCAGCTCGTAGCCTGGGGTTTTTTTCATAGTATTGCAAAGGTTTTTTATTTTGCGGCTTCAAACACCTGTCAGACTTAATTATTCCTGATGGTGGCTTAAGCCCAGCACGAGTGGAATGTTAATAGGTGTTCAAAGTCGGAGAAGTAATGAATTGATTATGTGGAGGGCAGGAAACAAGAAGTGATGGTGTTTGACTGTGTGTTGTTGCACTTAAGAGGACATGAGTTTGCAGAATGTTGATATCGTCCTGTGTCTCTCTTCCTCCGCAGCAACAACAGGAGCTGCTGGCGCTGAAGCACCAGCAGGAGCTGCTGGAGCACCAGAGGAAGATGGAGAACCACCGGCTGGAGCAGGAGCTGGAGAAGCAGCAGAGGGAGCAGAAGCTGCAGCTGCTGAAGAACAAGGAGAGGGGGCAGGAGAGTAAGTCACATGGAACCAGAGATCTGGCTCAAACCTTCATGAGATCTTTCAAATGCAACATCATTCATGTAGTGACAGGTTCTTAGGATCATCTCTCTGGAGATGTTCCAATACCAGCATTAGACAGTCAGAACTCCTTGGCTAGCCTTCAGATTTATGCTCCAATGTAATACCACGTCTTTCAGATAAAGAACAAAAGCTGCAGTTTTTATTTCACCTCCTCTCTGCAGCTCTAAAATTCCAATTTAGCTGCTTAAGTGTTTCATGCTGTTTTATTCCATTTAGGTAATTTAGTCAAAAGTATTATGTATCATACTGCATTGATCATAGGATTTCAGAATCAAAGACTTGATTGACAGGTGTGGTCATCATGGTCTGGTCTGTGTTTAGCTGTACAGCCTCATTCAGTACCTCCCTGCTTCACCTGTGCTCTGCTTCTTTGCCTGTTTTTGGATGTAGCTAGTAATTGGGAGAGGTCAGGCACCGGCATGATGGTGACTGAACGAGCTTCATTAGCACACTGTGGAGATCTATGGATGATGTCACATGTCCATCTTTACATAAAGTCTATGAATACAACACTAACGATCTCATGGGAAGAACATGAGTCTTTTGGTGATTCTTCAATGCATGATAGCAGTTCTGTTATGCATTGCTTCATCCTTTGTGAGTAGCTTACACACACACACACACACACACACACACACACACACCTTTCAGTCTCCACATTCCAGTATATGTCAGGGTGATCTAAACTGCACAGCAATAGCTCTTAATTCAAAACACTCCAAGGTTGGAAGCGACCGTTCTGTGTGTTTGTCTGTGTGTGTGTATGTGTGCTACTGCATGTAAGTAAATGTGTGTAGGTGTGTTTCCATTTAACTTGAAGAACCTGTATTTACTGTGGTAAATGAGCTGTATTAGCTGGTGGCCTTGGCGGTGGCTAAGTCGTGTTATTGCTGCTGCCTGCTGGACGTCTCTCAACAGTCCATTGACAGAGTGGACTCGAGTCCTTGAGAGCAGTTTGCACACTGTATGGAAAGCGGTTACAGAGCGAGACTGCGTGCATGAGCCAGGGAGAGAGGAGGGGGCGTTTGCTGTCACGTGGACCTGCGCAAGAGTTGTTTGCAGGTTCAATTCCCTAAATTTTCTGGTCTGTGGATTTTCTTGTTTCCTAAATGGCCATTCAGAAAGTATCACACTCGGTGAATCTGCAAAAGTGCTAATTGTTACATTTCTAGGCATCTTTAAATATGTTGTTTCCCCCCTTTCGCCTCAATTACATAAGATTTCCAATGAAATAGAAACCATTTCCTTTTTTACTTAATTTTTACTTTTATTCACTAGTAGTTATTCCAAAACTGCAGTAATATAACTAATCATTGTATACTGGGGCAAGTCGGCTTCTTACGGGCTTCAGATGCAGAATTTATAAATGCATATGTTCCAAATGCTGCAATATCCAGAAAAAACCCTTTAAAGGTTTGGTGTGTAGGGTTAAGTGACATCTAGTGGCGAGGTGGATGAGTATAAACATGTAGCAGAGCCTAGCTAAAGCTGTGTTCAGTCTGGGCTACTGTAAAAACGTGGTGGGAGATGAGTATGGTGGATTTTTTTCAAAGCTCCATGTAGTTTCCATGACAACATGGTGACGCTGTCTTCACTGTCAGAAGGCTCCGGGTTTGAATCTCGGTCCAGCTGTTTGAATGTTCCCCCCATGTCTGCATGCCTTGTCTTTTTGGTCCCTGTGGTTGGCGAGTGCATTGCCCCTGTCAGCCACTAGGGTTGTCCCAGTGTCCCCCTGCGACCCCTCAAAGGACACGCAGTATAGATAATAGATGGATAACCATGGCAGGACATTTCAGTTATCACTTCCCTGTCTCTCACTCCTTCAGAGTCTTAATAATCCAGTGAAGTTATGGATGCAGTCGTCAGTTTTATATACCACAATAAAAGTTGTCAGCAGAGGATTTACATTTCCCATAATCCCCTTCTTCCCTCTCTCTCTCTCGCTCTCTCTCTCTGTGCACCCCCTCACCTCCATGTTATCACTCTTCTCTATCAGGTGCTGTAGCCAGTACGGAGGTGAAGATGCGCCTGCAGGAGTTTGTCCTGAACAAGAAGAAGGCGCTGGCCCAGCGGAGCCTCAACCAGGGAGGCCTCCCCAACGACGCTCCCTACTGGTACCGGTGAGGCCCAGTTTGAGCACACTGCAGATAAATACACAGCCTGTCTCTCACATCAGAGTCTCTGTGATGATTATTAGCAGTAGAATATAATGGAGCCGATGTGCAGATCATATAAGTTTAGAGGGTGATTCTCTCCCTGACAGCAGATGAATAATACATCAGCCCGTGTCTTAATCTGTCAGGGAGCTTCCAGTCCTCCTCACCTGCCACACTATATGAGCAGCAGTGAGAGATGTATCGAGCCGCGCTAATAAAACAAAGATGGGAACACAAAGACGGCCGCACACACGTGAGAGCCAGATGATTGGAAGCCGATGATGGGGACTGAGCGTTTGGCCTTGAGTGGTCATTGTAGCATCATCATCGGCGCCCTTTGCAAGTGCGTGCGGCTGCCACTTCCTCCTCACTGCATCACATATGTTCACTGTGCATGAATGGCCGTAAAGTATCCATTACGCAAATGAGGTATTACCAGATCATATAGTAATTATTTATGTTTTAAGTGCAGCAGCATTTTTTGCGGGTGGAGGATGAGCCATTTCATAAAGCCAGTATTATCAAGTCAATTTTTGTTTTTGATTTTAAATTCATGTCATTTAAAAAAAATATTTATTTATTTACTTCTACTTTAGTTTCACTCATGTATGTGTGTGATGTATGTGTCTGTTTTAGAATCTGCTCATATGCGTCAAAATGGGAAATGAAAACATACGAAAAGCCCTACAAAATATATGTATGTATCACCGTTGAGCACTCGGTTTCTAAAATAAGTTCTCCATGGTTACGTTGTCCATTCAAAAGCCACAAATCTATAAAATGCTAATAAATAATGTTACATAATCCTGACGAAAGAGACACAGAAAAACACCCACCAGCGCTCACTTCCTGCCGCTCAAAGTGCTGCAAAGTGTCTCTCTCTTTCTATATCCCGTCTCCCTGCGCCGGACTCGCAGCCCCCTCACTTTTGGAAAGAGTCTGTACGTCCGCTTGTCAGGAACACGCATTTGGGCGCGAGCCAGCTCAGCTTAACTTTGCCCACAAACGCCACCTTATTCTGTAGGCAGCGAGCAGATGGCGGCACATGTCAGCTGCCGTGCCAGGGGATTTGCATGATGCTTTAATCATACAGATCTGATGGCCGTGAAGTTAGTTACTTTGTCTGGATTGCTCTTTCGCTTGCGTGTTTGCAGAGATTGAATATAAGATTGAATTATAATATAAGATTTAATTGTTTGATATCATCTTTAAAGGTGCAGTGTGTAAGATCTGGTGACAGCTAGTGTTGAAGTTGCATGTAGTATCCATCACCTCACCCTCGCCCTTCTGAACATGCAGGTGAATCTGAGGAAGACTTCAGTAACACTCAAAAGATATTAAATATATGGACTCTGGACTACTATAAAAACATGGCGGCCCCCGTAGAGAGGACCCACTCCTCATGTTAATATACGTTAATGGCTTATTCAAAGTTGCAGTGTGTAAGATTTTGCTCATTCTTGTTCCTTCTAAAAATATTACAAAACAATAACATACTGACATTTTCATGAATTTATATTCACCTAAAATGTTTTGTTTTTTCCATTACCCTTAAATGAGCCCATTAATGTATATTTACATGAGGAGCGGGTCCTCGTTAAGGGGGCCACCATGTTTTTACAGTAGTGAAAGTAGACGTACTAAACATCTTTTGAGTTTGAATGACAACTGAAGGCGACGATGAGCTGATGATACAACATGCAACTTCACCTCTAGATGTCACCAAATCGTACACTCTGAACCTTAAATGGTAATGGAAAAAAGTAAGACATTTACGTGATTATAAATTCATGATAATGTCAGTATATAATTGTTTTGTAATATATTTAAGTCAGTGACAAAAACAACAGAAATCGCACCCATTGCACCTTTAACGCTGTGTGTGTTTCCTCTGTAGCAAAACTCAGCACAGCTCCCTGGACCAGAGCTCACCTCCTCAAACGGGTGTGTCCGCCTATAACCACCCTGTGCTGGGCGTCTACAACCCTCGGGACGACTTCCCACTGCGCAAAACTGGTACACACACACACACACACGCACGCCTGTCTGCTCAGTCCTCCTCACATTAAGAGATTACACACATATTGGAACTTCAACGTCCAGCGGCTGCCCCGCACATTCTCGTCTAACATCGTTTAGAGGGCTCCACCATTAATCACTTCCACATCAGGCCCTCAGGGTCTCACTGCATCTTCTCCCCACATGAGAGCGAGAACAGGTGAGCGTGGGCGGCGCACAAGTTCAACAGAGTGCAAGATGTTTTAACCGGTTTAGCACCTGATGTTTTATTAAATTGAAATGGTTCCCTAACCTCTGGGCTTGTTTGGAATCAGCTGTGGTTCCTCTGTGTGTCTTAAGGAGCTTAAAGGTGCAGTGTGAAGGATACAGCGAGATGTTATCTCCTTTCTCAGCATATAGGCAAAAATGGCTGCCTTCAAAGGGAGGAAATGGTTTTAGTGTAAAGATCTTGACTCCTGCACTTAAGCTTGACTCTTGACTCTTATGCTTCACGATTATAACGTTGTTGACGACAATAGCATGTTAATGATAAGATTGCTGATTTTTATATAGATGTTTTTATGTGATGACTCTGTGATGTTCGCACTTTCATATCTATATCTTAAAAAAACTGTCTTTACCTTGACATAGCTTGTCAGAATGTGCGTCCATTGGGACTTTAAGCAGACTGCATCACCTATCCTATCCTGTTCCTCCTGTCTTGATCTTTGCTTGTGCTGGACGCTGCTTTCGACAAAAGTTTCTGCTAAGTGAATTGTTGAATTGTAGAAAGATAAAGGGTTCATTCTAGAGTGATGGAATAACTGCATAGTGATTATACACCTTTATAATTACTTTATTTTCCATTCCTGCCAATAGAAATTGAAAATTGCACCCAAACCCTTTCAAACTGACCTTTAATGCCGATAGTCATAATATCAGAGTATTGTACACTCAGCACAGATTCTTCCACTAAGTATCTCGTATGCCGAACTTATCGTCTGCCTTTAATTTGTTTTTCAAAACTAATTGGATTTGACACACCTCACTCGAGAGCCGAACCAGTGGGGAACTCCGCCTCCTCCTCCTCGTGCAGTGCAGCAATTACTTTTGAGGATCCCCAGGGCTTGGTTCTCGGCCCGTTATTGTTTTCAATTTATGTTCCACAATGAAGCAGTTCCTCTTCTCCTCTGTGTACATGCTCATAACCCGGCAATCATCACGGCGGCAGCTGGCGTTAAACCCTGATAGATGTTATAGATTAAGCAAATCAGGTTGAATGTATTGCAGATGTTTCAGGCGCTGGTCCAACTTTAAAATTCCTTTTTGAAGTATAGAATAAAACACAAGCTTTGATGTTTTAGGAGCTTTGACCCAAATTTCACACATTTCCCATCAAACCGAGTAGAGGCCGTCTTTTATCTGTGTCCAACAAGTTGATTTGAGATGAAATGACTGTATTCTACTTTGAAGGGTTTAGAACAAACAATTAACTTAATGTCCTAGTTATTCTTCTCCTTAAGTGCTTTGCAAACTAGTTTTTTGGAGACGCTGTCGCCCAAATAAAGGTTATTAATGGAGTGCACTTGAACTGCTGCTGTTGCTTCAAGTAATATCGGCATGGCCACACGGAGTAGAGCCAAGGGTGTTAGAACCTACGAGGGCGTACGGTTTTTAGTTTTAATTTGTGTCAGAGTTCATCACCAAAAACATTTTCAAAGTAAAAGTCGTTAAAACTGCAAAAAGTTTCCTGGCGGTTTGGGGTCCAAACTGTTTGCAGTGTGTTTTGGTGTCAGGTGTGTGTGAGAGCAGTGTTGTACATGTAAAGTGTGAGCGGTGTGTGCGGTGGCGAAGCAGCGGTGCAATTATTCACTTAGTGCGGTGGCACGCGGATACGGTCAGAGCCTCCGAGTGTGTTGACTCTGAGCGTTTGGGGCGGCGGGATACGACGGCACATAGACCACAGTGGACACTGGCCCGCTCTGCCACATTCCACCCAGAGAGGAGCGAAGAAGAGGGAGGAAGATGAGGGGGAGAAGCCTGAGCTCAGATGGGATGTCAGAGTGGAGATGGAGAGAGGGTTTGAGGGCTGGCACAGAGGAACGGCGGGAAGATGGCAGCGGGTGAAAGCAGTGTCCCTGGAGTGTCAGCTGCTCACAGGCTCTCCATGAGGCTGTGGATTGTGCTCCGCTGTGCCACCCTGGTATTTGTCCACAGCGATGACGTGCTTTGCGGGGTTTACTTATGTTAATGCTCGCCCAGGGAGGTTAGAGGCTCTTTTATATCACCGCCGGGCCATAAAGTAGCCGGCTGGCACCCGGGCGCCCGGCAACGCTCACAAGAAGCAACAGCACTCTTTTGTCCCCGGTGCACTCAGTTATGCTCGTTCACCAATTCGAGCCAGAGTGTGTTGATGCGAGATGATATAAAAGTCTTAAAAGTTTTAATCCACGAGATTTCGGGCCCAAGCTGATTTGGCAACAAAGTACGGTCGCCATGGCAACAGCAGTGCGGCGGCAGCTGCTCTGCGAGTAGTGCAACTGGTCTGTGTTTACAGTGCTGCCTGACACACTCATGATCTTTTTAATGAGGAAGTCAATCACATAGACTTTGAACTGAGGAGGCAGAGGTGGTGGTGGTCACTGAATTATTATCCTCTTCATCTTGTTTATAATCATCTTCACATTAGGCTCACAATCATGTGATTCATGTATTTAGGGGGCGACATTCTCACAACCTTGTGATGAACCCGTCAGTGTCATTTGCATGTGATGAGGTGTCGGCTGAGGGACTCCACGTCCCATGTATAGTCCGTGAACTCTCCACACAGCACCTTTAAGGGTGAGAGAGCATCACATGAACATAGAGCACATGTATGTTCTCACATACATGTGAAACATATGGACAGGCTGGGAAAGTTTGAGGCCTGCTGCTCTTTGACTGCCCCCTGTCTTTTCAATCATGATGAGTCTAACTGGGGCAGCACGTCCTTCACATGGACACAATGGCACATGGGGCTGACCGCTACCCGGCGGTTACATGGTGTGGCTTGATGACCAGAGCGCGCTCCCCTGCCCCATGAATGGACACATCGCCGTGCTGCTGTCTGAATGCAGCAGGTCATCCGGTGAATGCGCATCCTTTCACCCCTGTTCTGAGGCCCTGCTTAACAATACAGCGTTTGTGAACTGATATCTTGTGTGAGAAAGTACATTTCTATCAAAGTATATAATGTATTTTCAGCACTGCACCGTCTTTATTCATCCCATCATAGGAGGAATAACTCCCATAGCAGCAGAGTGGATCAGGCCTCTTCTCACTTCCACAGATGTTCATATTTAACAGCTGTATTTGGCCTCATTTTCTCTTTTGCTATTAAATTTGGTGCCATCTTACTTTGATGAAAACCCCAAAAAACGAATTACCCCTTAAAAAGACTAATTACACCCACCCTCTTTTTCACACTGCTGTCCTCAAATCAGATTCAGAGGAAATTAGCTCCGTCATTAGTGTTGGAACCTGGAAATTACACCTAATATCTCTTAATGTTTCTATCAATGATTTCATATTTAATCCGTGGGACTGGCATCATGACCTTTTAAGCTCAGACACGACTGTGAGTGAAGACACACATGTTTTATTAATTATGCAAATTTAAACATCATCGTCATGGAGTGATATCTCAAATGTTATTCTTTGATTTGTGTCAAACAGGCTATGAAATGTAAAGGTTCCTCTAGAATCAATCTTTTATATTTACATAGGGAGAATGTCCAGAGCCATGTTACATTAGCCTGAAATGCCTAAAGGTGCAGTTTGTAAGTTAAAGTTAAAGGTGCAGTGTGTAAGATCTAGAGGTGAAGTTGCATGTTGTATCCCACTCCTCACACTTCCCTTTACGAGCATGCAGGAGAACCTACGGTAGCCCTCAGTTGCCAATCAAGCTCAGAAGATTGGTTTAGGATGTCCACTCTGGGCTACAGTAAAAACATGGTGGCCCCCATAGAGAGGACGGTGTGAATATACATTAAAGGGCTAATTTTTAGTTAATGTGAAAAGAATGTCATACATTCAGCTGACCATATATTTGTAAAAATGTCAATATAGAATTTTCATGTACAGATAGAATTGACAAAATAGGACTGAAATCTTACTGAAAACACACTGCACCTTTAAGTAATAACTGAAAAGTAATGCTCATTAAATTACAGTTTAACCTCCCAAATGTATTTTTTTTTACCTTCATATGATTATAATATTTAAACTCCTGTCATGTGACGCGCATCACCTGATTGTGAATAGCCTGGCTGGACACACATGGACTGGATTCCCTCCATCTGGAATGAACTCTCCCTCCCACCATGTGTTACTGTACCTTCACACTTCACACTTCACACTTCACTCTCTGCCACACATTTATTTTTACCTGACTCTCGATGGGAATGTTGTCCCAAAGGGAAACTTTCCCAGTCCTTCCTGTTCCTCGGGGGTTTAGAGTAACAGGGACAGAGGAGCAGATTAATCTGCTTGTGTCATAACTCTGGTTTAGTTATTTGCCACATTTGAATTCAGCTCCTCTTTGATGATTAAAAATTGGATAATGAATAGTGAAATTATCCAGGGCTACTGATTGGCAGGGCAAAGTAAACGGAGCATTAGCCTCCATGGCCAGAGCCAATGTGACATGCCGTTCCCTTCTCCCTGTGTCCATTCACAAATCTGTGACAGTGGACACAAAGGACCAAAGGCCTCTTGGCAATCACACACAGCTCCCAAATTGAAGCTAATTGCTTTTTCGCCGCAGCGTCTTTGGGAAAATGGATCAGAACCCGCCCCTGTTCAGAAAGCATCTAAACAGGAGGCAGTGAATGAAACGCTGCATGTTTCGGTTTTATAACTGGAGATCTATGACAGATCAATGTGAGCGGCTCAGAGCCGCTGAGACCCGGGCTCAGGTAACTCTCCCAACCTTCACATCGATTCTTCTGCTCAGCCGCCGCTGATTTGTTTTGACTTCACTGTCAGCGCTGTCGGCGTCTGTGCTGGAGTTTAAATAAAGTTATAGAAAAGAAAGAAATAGGCTTTTAGAAAATTCTGACTTCAGAATAAAATGCCTGTACATGCCCACAGTCAAGCATCGGTGATTACATCATCAGGACCATCAAAGAAATGATGACTTTGCATTTGCAGTTTACATGTCCAACTGTTGCGAGCATTAAATGTCACTTTTGCGAATCATAAAATTTTAAACTGTCAAACCTGCCTTTATTATTATGCAAATATTTATAAAGAGGTGTTGAGGAAAATGTCAAAATGCAATATAATGTGTTTTGTAGCTTTCATGTTTTTCTCCCTCACAAAAAAAGAGAAATGGAAAAGTGGAAAACAAATGATGCAATTTAATATCCAGGAATGTAAACGCTCCTCCTGCAAGATTGACTGTGACTTTTTGGAAACGCAGATATTATGATGCATTAAAAGTGTTATAAAGTGGGGAATGAGTGGAATGCAGCCAACACATAAAGTCAAAAAAGTGTGATGAATATAAATGTGTAAACATCAGTTTGTTGTTACTGCGCAGAACTCTCCTGTTTTCATTACGATAATTTATCCACGCTCTTGTTGCAACACTCCACCATAAGTGGATTCCACCAAATGGCGGCCTGGCAGTGAATCCCTCTCACGTCTCTCTCTCTCTCCGTCCCCCTCGCAGCCTCGGAGCCCAACCTGAAGCTCCGCTCACGGCTGAAGCAGAAGGTGAGCGAGCGGAGGAGCAGCCCGTTGCTGCGACGCCGAGACAGCCCCATCGCCACAGCCAAGAAGCGCTCACTCGACATGGCAGGCAAGAGACACGCCAGCATACTGGCTTTCCGTCTGGTGTTCGCTCAGAGTTTTTAGGTGGAAGTGTGAATTTCATTTATTTATTTATTTGGACTTAATTTCAGACTCGGCGTGTAACAGCGCCCCGGGCTCAGGACCAAGCTCCCCCAACAACAGCTCCAACAACATCCCCAATGAGAATGGCATCACTGTGACACTGTCCAACAACTCAGAGGTATCTTTCACACACACACACACACACACACACACACACGCACACACTAACACACACTCGTAAATAGCTTTCTGTCATGCACTGAAATCAAAAATGTGTTCATTAACTTTTGCTGCTAGCACTTTGGTCACATGTGGAAATGATTTCAGACTTCAGAAGGAAAACATGCAAAGCCAAAATATGCTTTTATTTTTAAATGCTTCCGTTTCCTGTCTGTGTGATTCTGTCATGCTTGATATTTACATGTGAGGAAGCCCGATGTGTTCTGTAGCCACCGTTCATGGCGACCACCCTCCTTTCTTAGCCCTCAAAATATAAGTCCCACTTTAGAGAACCACCCCCATTCATTTCTAGTCCAAGGTGCTTTTGGAATGAGTGTTTTTCTGTATTTCTGAGCATAAGGGAACTTTTTGTATTTATTAAAATGGACTGATATACAAAAGAAAACTCCCATTTTCCCATTTAATATTTTTTTGGGTTTGGTGCATACTGTTGAATCTTGATTCAAACAAAGTTTGTTTGGCCCCCTGGTGACAATCTGGGTTTCTTATGTGGCCCTCCCTAAAAAGAATTGCCCTCCCCTTCTTTACAATGTGACATGGCATTATATTTCAGATGTCTCTAATATCTGAGGATGAAGAATGTTGAGAAACTCACCTCTAATCACAGATATATTGAGTTGTCCCATTTAGTTTAGACTGTGTTTCCCACTAACTGTCTTTGAGGAGTTCTTCTGTTGAAGACTCTTCCACAGGGCATTTCTCGAACCGTAAACCTGGGAGCACTAGTAATAAACAACTAGCGTCGTTTTGGCTTTTATTGGTGTGAAATGTTTTAGCAGCAAGTCAAGGCCAAGATGCTGATTTACTTCTCATGTGTGCAAAATTACGTGTGAAAAAAGAAAATATTTGCATTCAACTTCCTGCGAGTTAAAAGGTGATAAATCTGCAGAATCCACTTTGAAGAACACAAACAACGAGCGTGGCTGTAAATTCATTATGCAGACTCTTAACGTCGCAGTAGCTTTGCTGTTTAGTGGGGAAGCCTGGCTACAGGTGCTGGTTATTAGCTCTTAAAGTCAGCCGCCTGCAGACACTGGCTCCTAGAGAGGGATGTTCCCGTGATGGGGCTGTAGAGGAGGGATCCTCTTGTGGCAGCCATTAGGGCCGGCGTGGAGGAAGCTGGCGGCGGTGATGATTCAAAGTGCCGGCAGGGAGCAAACAGCTCTCTGCTCCATGTGCCGATATATACTGTTCGCCTGCGGCTGTCTTTCATGATGCGGATTAATCATTTGAATGTGCTTCCCAGGCGTCTCTGGCCCAGAGGCTGAGCGGTGGCGCCGAGCAGGGCTCCGTTAACCACCTGTCCCTCTACACTTCGCCATCCTTACCCAACATCACCCTGGGGCTGCCCGCAACTGCCACGCCCACTGCTGCTTCAAACGTAAGGGAGCCAAGCTGCTGGAAGTGCTCACAGATCTCTCGCGCATCTACCTAACCGCCTCTCTGCCGCCCCCTTCAGGTGACCTCGGCACAGCAGGACGGGGGTCTGCAGCCGGCGCTCTCCCTCAGCCCGCCCTTCCTCTCCGGCGGCCATCTGACCCCCTACCTGGCTGAGGCAGGAGCGGGAACAGGTGGACACGGCGCTCACAGTCCACTGCTCCAACACATGGTGCTGATGGAGCAGAGCCCGGCACAGAGCCCCCTGGTGACAGGTGAGAGTTACTGCACTCGAATAAACAGAGCGATGGCGGCTCTTCCTGGTGGTTGAACTGAATCAAGAATCAGATACAGTGTCCTGTTTCACTCTTGACGTTGGCACAGATGAGCAGAGCCCCACCGTGCATGGGCGGTACACAGTGTGTCCCCTCACACTGACAGACATCCATTCATTAGCTCAAACTAATGAGCTCCTTTCATATGTCAGTGTATGCTACGAGAGTGTGACATGGACATTGTGCGCCCTTTCCCATCAGCTCATTTACCGGCAGCGCCATCGCTGCTATTTTCAGTGAGGGGCGGAGGCAGTGAACGGACAGTGACGCACATCCAGACTCTGGTTTGCGAATCCACACAGGCGAAAGACGCGGACAGACGAGGACGTGCGCACACGCCCACGCACAGGAGCGAGATGATAAAGCTCACTCGCACTGAATGACACTTGAGAGCACGGCCAGGCTAGTGGCTCCTGTTTGGTCCGTGTGTGTGTGTGTGTGTGTGTGTGTGTGTGTGTGTGTGTGTGTGTGTGTGTGTGTGTGTGTACCATGTGGAGGCATCAGCACTGAAACACTCGGGTCATCACTTTCTTCTTCTGTGGATGTGACACAGTAAAAGACGTTTCCTGGCTCGGATCATCACACTAGATCAGAGGCACAGATGGTTCATTTTCATTCAGTTTGCAAATACATCTGCTGACTAATCTGGGGTTCAATGAAGAGAAATGAAGAGTCCATGTGTTGATGTTCGAGGAGCATATATTTATATTTTCCCTCTCCTAATCCCTCCTCCTCCGTCTCGCAGGCGTGAGTGGCCTGTCCATGTCGTCGGCGTCCATCGCCAAGCTGCAGCGGCAGCACCGGCCCCTGGGGAGGACCCAGTCGGCCCCGCTGCCCCAGGGGAGCGCGGCGCAGGCCCATGCCCAGGCCTTGGCCCTGCAGCAGCTGGTGGTGCAGCAGCAGCACCAACAGTTCCTGGAGAAGCACAAGCAGCAGTTCCAGCAGCAGCAGCAGCAACTCCACCTCAACAAGGTCAAATTCAACAGAATATTGCAATTCATAGTATTTCTCCTACCTCCTGGATTCAGTTTACTTCGTACATGTAGTCGTTACTATCTGTGTAAAACATGTTATTAGCATTTAGATGGAAGAGGTTCTGAAGTTGTACTGAAATCAACTGGTAATTAATTAGGCCCATAAGCAACAGTGGGTCCACACAGGAGCCGTAGTGTAGTTGTTTGTGTAGGCGGCAGCAACCAACACTGCCAATAATGTGTTGTTGCTGTGTGTGTGTGCATGTTTGTGTGTGTGTTCTCCCATTTTCTCCCTCTCTTGTATTAGTGTGAGCGAGCAGGCAGAGGCAGGTATGGGTTAACGCGTCTAGCTCGGCGAGCGCGTGAGAATGTTTGCATCCACGATCCGTATCTGTGACTGCCTGAGATAGTTGCTACTGGCTGCGAGGTAACCGTGAGCTGCCATGGCAACGCAGCGGAAGCCTCTGCCTTATATGGTCAGAGAGGACGGAGGCACTGCCGCCGCTGCTGCTGTGGCCGGCTTTACCTATGCAAGCAGAGTACTCGCTGAGAGGTGGGCGGATGAAACAAGGGATTTCCTCTCCTCTTCCTCCTCCTCCGCCTCCTCCTCCTCCTCCGCTCCTCTCCTCTCTCTCGTTCTCTCACTTCCTCCATATGTTGGTGAGGTCTCGAGCGGCAGCCTCTCTCACAAACATCTCTATAAAAGCCTCTGGCTCATAGAGGACAGATTGTGCTCTGGGTTTTTTTTGTCAAGAGTAAAATGAAAATCTGTTCTTCTTACTTTGAGTTAATCAGAGAATAAAAGAGTGAACACTAAACATTCTAGAAAGTAAAAAGGAAAGTGTATGGCTATTTGATGTATTTACACTTTTGTATCCGTCCTGACTCAGGTTCAGACAAATGCAATGATTTTTTGTGCAAATTTAAATAACCACCATTGCCAATATGTAGTTGTCCTGACCTAACCTTAAAGCAGAGTAGCTTAAAGAGATTATTTGAGTGTGTGTGTTATATATTCAGATGTTTTTAGGCTTTAAACACATAACCTTATTTACTTCATATGAGAGAAATGTAAATAATTTCACCCAAGTCTTGGATTTGAATGAATCTGAGCTTAAACCAGATAAATAGAGGAAGTGTGTGCAGAAGAGCGTCAAGGCCGCGAGTAAAAAGTTTATTTGGATGCAAATAAGAGGAACAGTATGATAGTGTGTGTGTGTGTGTGTGTGTGTGTGTGTGTGTGTGTGTGTGTGTGTGTGTGTGTGTGTGTGTGTGTGTGTGTGTGTGTGTGTGTGTGTGTGTCAGCCGGTGAATGCTCTGACGTCAATGCTGTCCCCTGGCACTGAGCCAACGCACCCTGAGGCTCACAGCTCTGGGAAACACACACATACGCACAACCTCTATCACCCCTGTACACACACACACACACACACACATACGCACACACACACACCTGTAGATCGAAGCTACTCATGAGATTTCATTCTAAACACACAGAGGGTGGAGGTGGAGGTGGAATGGGGGGGGGGGGGCGGGCTTTAATGGCACTTGTATTTGTCAGTGACGGCGGATGAATAGACAATTGAATCACTACTCAGTTCACAGCAGGCTCCAGAGTGAGTCGATGGAAAGTGGCACGACGGGGTGCGTGGAATGTCTCTGTTCACCGAGACACATTCTGCCCCGGAGTGGAGTCGGCAGAGCAGCCTCTCACTTTCAATTAGAGCGGATAGGTTTGAAATGAGCAAGACACCAATCTGACTCAGTAATCCAAATTAAGCTTGTTAAAAGAAGAATGCTCCAGAGAAAGGAATGATTTGCCAGGAATTCGATTGAGAGGAGAGCGCGCCTGTTTGTCTGAGTGTCGACTCACACGTCAGAGCAGGATCTGTCACATCCTGCTGTTTGATTATCAAATCCTCACCCTCCTCTTCCCCTCTCCCCCCGCCCTCCCTTCCTCACCCACAGATGATGACCAAACCCAGCGAGTCACCTGTTGGCCGCCAGCACCAGAGCCACCCCGAGGAGACGGAGGAGGAGCTGAGGGAGCACCAGGACGGCAGAGCGCTGCCGCCGGGGGTCACCATCAAGCAGGAGCCCCTGGACCCGCAGGAGCTTCAGGAGGAGGCCATGCAGCAGCAGCAGCAGCAGCAGCAGCACCGGGAGAGGGAGAGGCAGGTGGAGCAGGAGCTGCTCTTCAGACAGGTACAGCAACACGATGTAAACATCAGCTCAGAGAGTTGATTCCGTCGCTGCTTGGCGCTAATGTATCGCAGATGTTCCCGGGAAACGTCCTGGGGAGAAGAAATCTCAATACAGACCCAAAAATTTAATTCAGGCTGTTAAAGCTCTGCCCGGGGCCCTGAGGCGATGCTGTGATTAAATGCAGAGGGGAAATGTGAGCTGCATCATTTGTTTTGGCTGCCATCTTTTGGCCATGAGTTGCAGCAGCAATATCAAACATGTCAGATGAGTTTTCCCTCTCCTCAGTCCTGTGGTACTTTTACATTTCAAAGCTTTTCATAAGATGACCTCTCCTGACAAGTGGCACATTCATCTTCCTGATTGGGTTTACTCTCTCTGCTCCGAGCAGCAGGCCTTGTTGTTGGAGCAGCAGCGGATCCATCAGCTGAGGAACTATCAGGCATCCATGGAGGCAGCCGGCCTGTCCATCTCCTTCCCAGGGCACCGCCCCCTGTCCAGGGCTCAGTCGTCGCCGGCCTCCGCTTCCTCGTTTCCCATCAGTGTCCCCGTCCCGGATCCTCCTGTCAAACCTCGCTTCACCACAGGTCAGAGAGGCCGCTGATCGCCATGGAAGGTGTTCATGAGGTTTGTGTGTCTAACACGTGTGTGTGTGTGTGTGTGTGTGTTTGTGTGTGTGTGTGCGTGTGTGTGTGTGTCCACAGGTCTGGTGTATGACTCGTTAATGCAGAAGCATCAGTGCATGTGTGGAAACACAAACAGTCACCCGGAGCACGCCGGACGCATCCAGAGCATCTGGTCCCGGCTGCAGGAGACTGGACTCAGGACGCAGTGTGAGGTAGGACACAGATGGAGAAGAGAGACTCATGGTGGATATAGCACAAAGTTGTAAACTGTACATGAGAATTGTATCTGTATCTGTGTGTGTAGTGTATCCGTGGGAGGAAGGCCACTCTAGAAGAGCTGCAGACAGTTCACTCTGAAGCCCACGTCCTGCTGTACGGAACCAACCCTCTCCGACAGAAACTTGATTGTGAGCTCTCAGACACACACACACACACTCACACACACACCACGCACACATGAGAACCTCATTTGTCTTCTCTAATTGTCTCTAATTCAGTTTTAATTTCCCGGTCACCAGGTTCAATCACTCCCATGTTTGTACGGCTGCCATGTGGTGGTGTGGGGGTGAGTACTGATGGTGTCCGTTTTATTCAAGGCACAACTTTATATGTATATTGTAATATGTAAGATAATGCTTCTTATTTATGGATTTACAGACAGAAACAAATCTTCAAAATAATTAATTACTTTAGTAAACAAAGGAATATTTAATTTAATTTAAATATTAATGAAGAAATGGATTGAAAGCAAATCTATGATTCATTCAGCGTTCTTAAAACATTCATCCGCAGGTGGACAGCGACACCATCTGGAACGAGGTGCACTCCTCCAGCGCTGCTCGCCTCGCCGTCGGCTCCGTAGTGGAGCTGGTCTTCAAAGTGGCCACTGGAGAACTGAAGGTAACCACGGCGACGCATGGCCCTGGTTTTAGACATCACACTCTCTCTGAGCTGAGATGCAAACAAGGTCCAAACCCTCAGCAGCTGTCGTCTCACTCTCAGAAGCATCATTTTCACACGTCCTCTCTCGCCCCTCACCTCAATTACAATGTTTTCCTGGTGGTTCACCGAGACTCAGTAAACACAGACCGTGGTGACCGGCGTCTGTCTTGTCTTTCCAGAACGGTTTTGCTGTGGTCCGCCCACCTGGACACCACGCCGAGGAGAGCACACCCATGTAAGGCCACAGCCGCCGCCGCCGCCGCCGCACTCACACATATTCGAATCCCTGCATGCAGCAACAGCAGGAGCAGAAGTGACATGAGTTTATTTCATTGAACTCACTTTCAGTGAACTGAGAGAAGCCGGAGCTGGAGGGAGTTTCATAACATCCTCGTGTCTGTTTCAGGGGCTTCTGCTACTTTAACTCTGTGGCCATCGCAGCCAAACTGCTGCAGCAGCGACTCAGCGTCAACAAGGTCCTCATCGTGGACTGGGTCAGTCTCATCACTCTTATTTTGTCCTCTTTCATAAATATCACACCGTGTGGATGAGCCTGCGATCATACCATGTGTGTACTGTCTGTCTTTAGGATGTGCACCATGGCAACGGCACTCAGCAAGCCTTCTATGATGACCCTAATGTCCTTTACATGTCCATTCATCGCTATGACGATGGTAACTTCTTTCCTGGAAGTGGTGCACCTGATGAGGTAAGTGTGTGTGTGTGCATGCGTGTGTGTTTTCAGCGTCATTCGACTAAAAATAACATTAGAAAAAAGTCCACTCAGTGTTGTATTTAATGTATTTAATTTGACAGTGATTTAATAATGCCTATTATAGATATTTGACAGGAAAACTACATATTTTTTTTCATTTCTTTATTCTCAAGTTTGTCTTGTAAGACAAAGATAATTACAAGAGATGTAAGAATGATTAGTAAATGTTTTTAAATTGTTTATTCTATTCATAACAAAATAGCTGAGTCATTCTTCTGGTGATCTGAGTCACAAGTGTTGTTGTTGTTTTCTTCTTCTTCTTCCACTTCATTCTTCTCCTCCTCCACCTCTCCACAGGTGGGCAGTGGTCCTGGAGTCGGCTTCAACGTTAATGTTGCCTTTACCGGAGGCCTTGATCCTCCCATGGGAGACGTAGAGTACCTGGCTGCCTTCAGGTAGCACACACACGCGCACACACACATGCACACAAGCACAAAAGCCATCTTGCTTTTTAGCAACATCACAGTGCTGTGCTAAAATTGAAATATTATACTCTAATAATCATAAATCTTATGCTTGATATTGTATCATCTTCGGTCCACAGATCAGTGGTGATGCCCATCGCTAATGAGTTTGCGCCCGACATCGTCCTCGTGTCTTCAGGCTTCGATGCAGTGGAGGGACACCCACCGCCCCTGGGCGGCTACACCCTGACATCCAAATGTGAGTGTGAGACTCAAGTGTGCATCTTATCTCACACACACACACACTGGATGGACACATTTTCCAAAGACATTAGGATTTGAGTTCATGGCGCTCGTCTTCTCTACGACCCTCTCCAGGTTTTGGCTATCTGACCAGGCAGCTGATGACCCTCGCTGGGGGCCGTGTGGTCCTGGCACTGGAGGGGGGTCACGACCTCACTGCCATCTGTGACGCCTCCGAGGCCTGCGTGGCCGCCCTGCTCGGACAGGAGGTGAGGAGCGTCGCCATGCCAACGTGCAAGATCTGAATCCTAATTCATGTTCATGGCAGGAAATGGATGAGACAGAGCAGAGCTTGTTATTCTGGATGAAAGTCATTTTAATAACATTATTCTCAAATGATATTTTAATCCCATGTTAATCTGATGTGCGGGAATAAGAGTAAAAATGCATCGAGTGAAAAGGGGAAATATGATATTATGTGAGGACAAAGCTGCAGTTTGATCCCCTACATTCCTACATTAGGTGATTACATCAGAGTCTGAGCCTGGAAATAAGCTGATCCTCTATGGTTCCTCCAGCATGTCCAGGTCGACCCCTTGTGGAAAGAATGGGAAGTGCAGCCTGATCCATGCTCTTTGTTTACATTCTGCCCCGTGTGTTTTTGTGCTGTGCAGCTGGACCCGCTGCCCAAAGCCGTGCTGGAGCAGAGGCCCAACCCCAACGCCGTGCGCTCTCTGGAGAAAGTTTTAGAGACTCACAGTGAGTTTGTCTTCAGCAACACAACTCTCACACACGTTCACACAACGTGAAACGTGTCATTAAATACATTTTGTGTTTGTTAGAGTGAATAGTTTTACATTTATTTAACACACACTCACCATGCTCCCCTCACTTTCAATCACTTCCTCTTTTCCGTCACCCTCCAGGTAAGTACTGGCGCTCGGTGCATCGCCACTCGCCGCGCCTGGGCCTCTCCCTGCTGGAGGCCAAGCGAGGAGACTCGGAGGAGGCTGAGGCCGTCAGCGCCATGGCCTCGCTGTCCGTGGCCAACACCAGCGCCATGGATCAGAGGTACAACATCCACAGACAGAGATCATGTTGCTTACTGTACTTATATTTACTGTTGGTGTTTATATCACCTCAGGCAAGTCAGTCTTCTATTAGAATGACTATATACAGATGACTGAATAGTATCATCACTGTAAATGACAAACGTCAGTATGATAGTATGACTTCGAAGAATATGAGTGCAGTGTTATTACAATTTGTATTAATGTATTTATTAGTTAAATGTAGGGATTCACTATAATGATTAATATTGCTATAAATGCAGTACATAAAGATATGGCTTTTTAAAAACTGTCCAATGGTTATTTTTGTAATATTTCGACAATAATAGTATTATTTTTATTTCCATTCATGATATTATGATTTCATTTTCTTTCATACAAGTCACAAGATTCTCTTATTTTGTGGTTATTATTGAATTAGTGACACTAAAAAGAGGTTTGATACTTGAGTACAATTTTAAACATGTTAAAGGAGACTACACTTTGAGTTCATCACAATGGAGCAGCTCTGTTTTGGTGTTGTCTTGTTATTGTTGTTCAGCCTTTGTGGACAAAGTTGTATAATTGTTGTATAGTAAATGCTGACTGGGTGATTTTGGATCTGTGAGTTCAGATCAGTTGAAGCCAGTTTGTTGATGCATGTCGACACACAATGTAAAGCTAACACACACACACACACACACACACACACACACAAGGAGACGTCACTCTCTGAATATGTGTGAGGTGGAGACTGGAGCAGTGATTGTCCTCACAGGACAAATAAACGGTTCCAGTCCGGAGGTCATGGAACGTCGCAGAGGTGGATGGTTAATATCTGTGTGTGTGTGTGTGTCCGTGCAGACCTGAGGAGGAACCAATGGAAGAGGAGGAACCACTGTAACGGCGGGAGTCACAGAGTGTCACACTGTTAACCTTTGACCTCTCCGGAGAACGCCGCATTTGAGCTGCGAGGAGTCTCGACTGAACCCTTCATTTAGTCCCTGAGCCCCACTCACCACGTCGCTCACCTTGTTCGGCGGCCCCCCCGGCCACAAAACCAGGGGGGAGGGGGCATGGCTCGGCCTCAGAGAAGCCGGCCAATCAGGAGACGAACGAGTGAACTCGGGGGGGGGGGGGGGGGGGGGGTTGGCGGCGGGGGGGTTAACCACGACGGCGATGGCCGCGGCGTCTTTGGCAGCGCTCACTGAGAGACACCTTTTTTCTGTCAGTCTTCACGCCCAGATGTTAGCCCACAACAGGTGACCACGTTACCGAGGCAACGGGCCAGTGTATTTGGAGTGGGGCCGCGAGCTCAGAAATAGAAGGGTGTGATTACACTTGTGTGTAGGAACATACGGTGCTTTATGCCGCTGCCCTTTGACCACACACACACACACACACACACACACACTCACACACACACACACGTGGAAACCAGGGACAGCACGTGTCTCCAGGCTGTGGAGTCGCAGCCTGCGGCA
>JAFBJT010000974.1:73111-86602 GCA_016785325.1 Chascanopsetta lugubris
GTGTGTGTGTGTGTGTGTGTGTGTGTGTGTGTGTGTGTGTGTGTGTGTGTACAATTTCAGACAATGAAAGTCTGCAGACAAACAACCTGCATCCTGCTGGTGCTTCCTCTCTGTCTCGTTTGACTAAAGGTGTCAAACACATTTGAGTTAAGAGGCCACATGCGCCTCACTTTGATCTCAAGTGGGCCGGAGCAGAAATCAAAGGAGAATAACCTTTAAACAACAACTTCAAAGGTGTCCCTTTATAGTAGAGCACAAAAGTGCAGGTACACTCTGACAATGTCGCCATTTAATGAAACTATCAATTTGCAAAATATTATCAACAACCTCCAGCATGATATTTGCTACTACTTTTACTTACTTACTTACTTACACTTTTTTTGATTTGACTGTGTGACGGGCCGCTTTCGGCCCATGGGCCACATGTTTGACACCCCTGGCATAGACCTACTCGCTGAGGCTTCGTCATATTGCGAGCTGCCATGGGGACTTAGCTCCAGAGTGGGTGGGGCATGTGTATCAAGGGGGTGTGGCCAGCTTGTTCACTGCTGTAATTACTTTGTTTTTGTGGATGCTCAATCACGCCAAACAAGTACAGGTGATGAAATGCTGCCTGCACATCCCCTCACCGCCACAGGTGTCACTCTAAACAACCATTCATGCTCCATGATGCTCTTTTAGGGATGAAGCAGCACGGCGCACGGTGCATTTCAGCTGCATGAGGGGGCAACAACACGAAGCCACCACACAAGTGGCAGTAAAAGCCTGCACACTCTCCTGGGCCTCCCATTGAGTTCAGCCTGCACAACTAAATTAGGAGACATCCCCATTTAAAATGCCAAGAGAGTCAGGACACACACACACACACACACACACACACACACACACACACACACACACACACACACACACACACACACACACACACACACACACACACACACAAAAGCTCTCAAACAGTCACTCATGCATGCACACATTTAGCCGTTTCATTCACGAGCTTTAGGGGACTGCAATCAAACTCCATCTTGGATTTATTCTCCGAGATGCTTTTGGTCAAAGAGTGTGAGTGGGACTTTGTGCGCACTTGTGTTTATGTAAAGCAGTAAATAAGCCGACCTGCGGAACAGGCAGGGGACTGATGTTCCAGCTGGAAACGTCCACAAACAGGCCTAAATGGATGGAGGGAAAGTGGGAGCGTTTCCAGACAGGTCCCACGGGGACACGGAGCAGAAAAAGCTTTTATAAGACGGAGCGAGCTCGGCGCTCAGCCGTCCCGCACCATCAGATGCTGCGTGTTCATTCACTCGCGTTCATTAGCAACATCCTCTCGCTTCCTGACCCCCAGTGTCCCAGAGAGACGGTGGATCCATGATCTGATTTCCCAAACCATTAAAGGATGTTCCCGTGCGGAGTCGACTCAAATGAACCCCAACATGGCCACGAGAGAGAGAGAGAGAGAGAGAGAGAGAGAGAGAGAGCGAGCGAGCGATGTGGGAGTATTGAACCTCTCACTTATAATAGATAATGTGAAGATGACAACTTGCAGCGTTCGCCTCGCTGTGTAAACACAGCTGAGTCCAGATTGCCCCCTTAGCCTTTTTAGGAAGCGATGGCTGAGAGCAGAGAGCATGTATCCATGCAGAGAGAGAGAGTGAGAGAGAGAGAGAGAGAGAGAGAGAGAGAGAGAGAGAGAGAGAGAGAGAGAGAGAGAGAGAGATCTAGCGATCGAGAGAGAGCGAGCAGGGAGCTGCTCTGTGGCAGTCGTCAGAGTTCAGGCCAAGACAAACAGTGAAGTAAGAAGAGAGGCTTTATCAGGAGAACTCCTGTAAAATGGCAATTTGCGTAAATGTCTCTCTGTGGAACATGTGTCTGAGGAGCGCTTCCTTCGATCACCTTCACACTTTGCATGTGTATTTTGGTGCCTGTTGCTCATGTGATACGTTATCGGCATTTGAAAAACAGTCCGTGTTTGGCCGTCAGACACGGGGACCACGTCCTCAGCTGAGCAGCTTCGAGACTAAAACCACCACAAGATCACTTGATAGACGGAGTTGAGCTTCTGACGACAGCCGCAATCACACAATCATGATTTAGTTTGAAAGGTTGCGAACTTACGAATTAAATTTGTGTCAGTTTAAACAACGGATGGCCACATTTGTTCTGTAATCTTTCTAAATAATGTCAGTTCAAATCATCAACACAAACCTGGCGAGGAGCCCTCACAATACTCCAATCAACAGTGGAACAAGTATTCTTAACGTGCGAAAAAAGGATCAAGGTAGGCGATTCACGCACGTTAGTCAAGTCAACTGATACTGCTGTTCTCCCGCCACCGTCTCCTCCACTCAGCTGCGAGCAATAGTCAAAAAGTGCACGTCCATGGACTGTGATGGTTGACTCCACCTTCAACAGACCTCTAAAATGGTCATTTCTACTAATTAAGGCCACATGTGTAAACAACAATCGAGCAAATTCAGTTCAATCTTGTGAAAAACACTGAGAATGTCCTCGTAGATAAACCAGGCAGGATGAGGTGAGGCGCTAAAACAGAGTAAAACCTGTCGAGTTCAAAGTTCAGTCTGCAGTGAGATAAACCCCGAGGACCAAAGGTCACATGTGTTTAATTCTTCATATTCTCCACCTCGATTTCCTCCTGAAGATGTGAGATTTATCACAAGTTGCCAAAAAAATAAATAAAATAAAATAAAAGAAACCCTAACCCTGATGGTCAAACTGATGATCCGTGGAAGCAGCAAATTCTGGGAGCCGACAAACCTTGCGTCGCTGTTATTTATGCACTCAAATCATCCGTCAAGGCTGCGGTCAATAAAACCCCGTCAGCTCAGACCTGTGTCAGCAGCTAAAAGCAGGAACTCGCAGCCAAAGCCTCAGCATGACTCATCTCAGCCGCACAACTGTGAGACACCCACACTCATCAATCTCAAGTCAATCATCTGCATCTGAAATACCTTTCCAAAACAAGCAACTCCCGACAGACCGTGATCCCCTGCGAGCGTGACAGAGAGATGTGTTGCCTCCTCGATGATGAAGTCCTCAAGTCCAGGTCCCTCTGAAGTCCCCCGGAGACGTCTGGCTGAGCGTTCAGGGTCTCATCATCTGGGAGGGGACGCTCGGAGCTTTGACCTTGACCCTCTCGGGGGTCTGCTTGTTTTTGAGAACAGGCGTGTCCAGATGGACCTGTCACCACATGCCACCTGGGAATGTGGCACCCACTCAACAAGCGCACAGGCGACTGTCAAATCCCCCCAACTGCACCCCCCCACCCCCACCCCCTCCCCTCCCTCCAAACGCTCTGACGGGGCCAGTGGATGAGAAACAGACGGCAGACGACTGGAATTCGCTACTGGGTGAGTCAGCTGCCAGAAAGGTTGCAGATGACGGCTGCGCGTTAATGTGCGATTACGTACATAAACACAAAACCCTTAAAAGTGATGACAACGTCTATACAATAAAGAAAGCGACTGTGAATACATGCCACTGATGGCTCCATCGAGGGGCATCCTCTAGTGCGGGCGGATGGAGCACATAACGAGGTGAAAAAAACCTGCAGTTCGTAGGGTGGCCACTGGGGGCTGCCTCCAAAAGGGAGCGAATCCTCATAGACTCCCATGTAAAAACATTTTTAGAGGTGAATGAAACATGTTTCCAGCCTGGCACCACCTACTATTTTGGTCTCAATCAGTCACATGTTTTTCCGTGACAACTGTATGGGGGGTGAATTGTTTTCTAACTCCACAGCTCTACGTGTGTTCCGCCTCTTTGCCCATTTTTGAATGAGGCAGGAGGTAGGAGGAGTTTAGGAAACAGCAAGATGGCAACGACTGACTGGTCAACAATTTGCTTCAAAAGTACTCTGCAGAAAGCAACGGGTGACGTCACAGACGCCTCGTCCATCTTTAAATACAGTCTATGGGCTCCATACATGATCAATTCATATTCTAAAACGATGAATCTATTTTAGACTGCAAAGTCCGCAAACTAATTGTGAAAAATAATCATTTAATCATCCAAATTGTTTTACGTTAAATGCAAAGGAAAACATGACATCATAATGGGATCAATGAGAAAATATCATTACTCCCTCATGACTGTGTAACCACAGAGGTGGAGGTCAGGGTTGAGTATAAAATGTATTTATCACAAAGTTAAGGAATAATATGATTATTGAATTCATTTTCTATATCATAGGAAAGCATCTTTATTTTCTCACTGAAGCCCCCCTGTAAGAGCGCCTTCCCCTCCCTCACAGAAAAACCCAAATTTGTTTGGCCAGCTGGCCCAGTCACCTGTGATTGGTCAGCTGCCGCACGTCAGACTCTGACCACCACAGTCAGCGTGGGTCCAACAGGAAGTCAAATCCAAGCAAGGCTTTTGAACAGCCTCTGACAAAAGAGGCTTCACCTTCTGAATGATACAAAATTGATTCCTATAATATTATTACAGCTCAGTCGTCCACATGTCTCCACTAAGGTCGAAAAGCTGCCAGATGTGTTTGTTTACTTGTGTTTCCATCAAGATCCATGAAGTTTCCTTAATTTTATTTTATTTTTAAACCTGCAAATTTTGCAATTTTAAAAAAAGGAAAAGGAAAATCCCTCCCCAATTTTCATGAAAACACGTTAAGTGTCTTAAAGTTTAAGTCAACAGACGGGAGGGCAAACCTAACCTCTTTAATGAAAGTAATAATGATGTTTATATAATCTAATAAGCTTCCTTATTAGAATATGTAGGGAGCTTGAGTTGACAGTAGCTTCAGTATCGTTATTTTTTCCCTGACTTGTTTTTATGAATTCGACATCTCGTCCAGCGAACCAGAGAATGATCTGCTGGCAGCAGCCCTGACTTTATCCAGATTCACTCTGTCCGTGCTATCTGAGCTCTAAACAAAGCCGGGGGGAGGGGGGAGGGGGTAGGGGGTAGGGGGTGGCACCAAGTTGAACTATGATGCGTTTCACACGGGGGGTCTGAGCTATGTTAACACAAAGGGGCTCTCATCACACGCTCAGCTGTACTGTGGCTGCAGAGAAAGGCCCATTACATAACGCCGCTTGACTTCTGCTTTGTCAACAAATGGCAGAGAGGGGAGAAGGCTTTCCAGTGCCGCGCGTGGATCCCACCAAACAGCTCCAAACATGGCTCGAAAGGGCCGCTCCGGAGCCGCGGCTTATCCCCCTAATTGAGGAGAGACCCCCGCCTTCCCGTGCACCCTCCCGGCTCTCTTCCATAAACAGCTTCCACGCTGGACGGCGGCCTGGGATTCTACACATTCCCCCGGCACCGCTATTTGAAGTTCATTTCAAACAAGCGCAGCGTAAAAGGAAATGTATGTAACTTACACATCGCCGCCATTATGGGCCTCGGAGCGGGATTACGCATTCATGTTGATAATGGACGGAGCTTAAGAGCAGACTGTAGGAGCTCGGCTCCTCTGCCTTTGAATTCCTTAAGCTGCGCCTAATGAAAAGAGAGAGCAGACTTAACGAGTTCATCTTTGCCATGTCAATGTCATATTTAAGTGTTCGTACGGAGGCATGGTGACCTTAGAAATGAAATGTGATCGCTTTAAAGGTGCAGTGTGTAAAATGTTGGTCATTTTTGTCCCCTCTAAAAATATTACAAAATAATTACGACTGACATTTTCATGAATTAATAATCAAGTAGATGTTTTATTTTTTCCCATGACCCTAAAAGGAGCCCATTAATGTCTACTTACATGAGGAGGAGGGGGGGGGGGGTCCTCTCAATGGGGGCCGCCATGTTTTTACCGTAATAAAAGTGGACACACTAAACATCATTTGAGTTTTAATGACAACTGAAGTCGACCAAAGGTTCTCCTTCATGCTCAGAAGGGTGAAGGCGAGGTGACGGATACAATGTGCAACTTCGCCTGTAGAGGCCACCGAATTGTACACACTGCACCTTTAAAGCCCTTTCTGTGAGGGGAAAAACAAAAGACTCCAGTGAAAGAGGTGTCCCTGTGTGTTTGGAGAGGCGCAGCATTCTGCCAGCGCGTCCGTGAGAGGCGCTGACAGTTGCTGGACGATCCCGGCGCCGCGGCAGGGAGCGCTTGGCCGGGTGCATGTGAAGGTTCTGCCGCCGGCTGCGCGGTTCCAAAGCGCCCGTTACAGACACTGTGTCGGCTGAGCCGGGCCGATTACAACGAGCCTGCTAGGCTTCTGGAGCCGGCGTAATAAGAATGTCAGCGCGCCGCCGACAGTTTACCCAGGGTGATGCATCTTCACAGTGGGGGCTGCCGGCGGCGCTCCAGGACGGAGGAGGCCCGGCTGGCTCACGGGGACCCGCGGTGAGGATAAACATTGGAGGGCGCAGTCCGGCAGCTCGGCGGCATCACTTCAGGCTCTGACAGTTTACTTTGGGCGGCAGCGGCGCTGCATGAAGAGCCCAACGTGAGGAAAGCCTCAAAACAAATAGGGACGCGATGGCGAGACGAAGGACAATATCCTCCGCGAAGCACACGGCCCCGAAAATAAAGCGGCGTTTCATTTGGGAGAATGAAAAAGAGACAGGCACTTAATGTCATCGCTAGATAACGACTTCAGCTGTGCGCAGAGATTCCTGCTGGCTTAGGTAACGGGGCGTAGCTCGCGCGAGGGCTGAACCGCGCTCACATCACGGTCTGAGAGCGTTTCCTCGGCTCGGCTGGATATTTGGACCCCCGGTGTGGGTTGGAAGCTCTGAGTGTGTTCCCCAATATAACCCTGCCAGCGCCTGTGTGACAGGACCACTAGATAATTGAGTCATAGGATATGGCGGCTCAACGTGAATACAGACGGCCACGCGATAATCCAGCAATTCTAAGTGCTATGAAGGTATCCTCGTGTGAAATGAGCCTGCTGCAGGGCTCCAGCGCCTAACTCCGCCCCCTTCCATCATCCGTCCATCCCAGGAATGCTGGGTCCGGGCCGACTCGTCCCATCGCACCCATGCACAAACGCAACAGGCACCTCCATCGGTACGAACCACGCTGCTCGGGCCGCAACGCACAAATCACGCTGTCATGGCCGCTGATCACATTTTGAAGTCGTTAAATAAACATGCGGGGCATTAGTGTCTGTTTATAAATCCTGGTCTGGACGGATGGGTATGCGCATATGCTGGATTGAATTATGCTGCTGTTGTTTTTCCGACATGTGTCTGCGACAAAGGGTGAGAGAGCAGCGCTGCTGGAGGAGGAGGAGGAGGAGGAGGAGGAGGAGGAGGGGGGAGGGGGGGTGGAAGGGCGACGGGGTGGTAGCGCTGCTCGAATCCATCACCGCGGCATAAATTGTCTTTTCACCGCCTTGTTTACATGCGTCCATGATCAGGGCGCTTCTTTTGTGTCACGCACCTAGAAAAGCCAAAGCATAGCACTTCACTTCACCAGCCACTTCAGCCGATGGCAGCAGATGGAGAAAGGCGAGCGAGGGGAGAGAGAGAGAGAGAGAGAGAGAGAGAGAGAGAGAGAGAGAGGAGGGGGTTGCTAGGCAACCGGTTGTAACATTAACATAGAGTGAAAACAGAAACCTGGTGTCTGGCTGAAGCATCCGGACAGACCCGAAGCCATGTGTTGTTCAGTGAAGACGAAGCTGCCGTGTCACTAACAAGCTTTTACCCATTTATGCAAAACATCCCACCTCACTGCTCCTGAGCTCAGAGCAGAGGACAACAGGCATTTCATTCCAATGACGGCGATGGCGCCGGGAGAGGAGTCATTTTGTTTAGCTGGTTGTCTTGTAATCTTGTAATAATGGTGGTTTGAGATGACTGGATCAACTGCTGCCTTTGACCTAGAACAATTTGTCCTTTGTTGCCTTTATACTTTCTAAAGGCTGCTCCGTAGTGTGCAGCAAATCAAGTTACTAACCTCACCGTGCTCGTCACATGAAATATAACATCTGTCATGGTCGATGACCGATGTTATCTTTTAAACTCAGAGTTTTGTGTTACTGAGGGTTTGCGGCCATCAAATCTGGGGGGCCGGTGTACGGTGACGCTGAACATGACTCATCAAATATTAACTGGCACTGTGGTTTCATACCAACACATCCCACCTTTACGCTGCAGGTCAATCTTAAGACACTGACCAGTCACTTTGACCCCATTTCATTTTTTTCGATGAAAAACTAGATCATAGCTTATTACAGTGTAACACATATTAAAGGCACACTGGGCATTTTTTGTTTACATTTTTTTTAACAGACCGTTAATAAGAGCGAAAAAAAACCCCCACATTACTGAACTTAATTGTCAGCTCTGTCAGTCTGTGGTCGGCTATGATGTGAAATCACCCAGGTCACTCTTGCCTGGGAACATGGCGTCAGTCCGACACGCAATGGCGTGCTAGCTAGCCGGCTAGTTTCTTAATCGCAGCAATTGCTCAGAGACTCGTTGGTTCTGCGCTAGGTCAGGCTCTGCTTACTACAGCTAGAGGGGGCTCCGGAGATTCAGAGTGGCTGTGGTGGTCAACCACTTTTGTCAATTCTTGCTCATGACAAACAAATGGGACCGCCGCACTTCACTGCCACAGGTGTCGCTTAAAGGTTCTGTTATAACCCTTTAAAGGTGCAGGGTGTAAGATTTGGTGACATGCATGTTGTGTCCATCATCGCACCCTTACCTTTCCTTATTATGAGAATCATATACGTCATTGTGTTGTTGCATTTTACAACAGAAGTGACATAAATGACCGAAATCGTACACACTGCACCTTTAGCACTTATGGCAGGGGTGTCAAACTCCATTTTAGTTCAGGGAGCCACATACAAAACCTGGTGGGGTTGATCTAAAGCGGGCCGGACCAGTAAATCTTAGTGTTTTGACCTCTTCACAATGACAATGTTTCCCATTGTTTTAGTGCAAAAGCGTACAAGTTCAGTTGTGACATTAATGAAAATATGTTTTCATTTTTCATGAATCAATTCAAAATGTCTTGTAATATGACCAACGTAAACTAAGTACACAGGTTTCTACACTTTTCCAAATCATCCAGTGGGCTGGACTGGACCCTCTGACGTACGTTTGGCACCCTTGAATGAAGGTGTTTGATTGGTAAGAATTGGAATCATCCAGGGAGAGCGAAGCAGTCTGAAAGTGGGACGACTGTACCCTGGATAACACACAAATATTAACTCACATCACAGGAGCTACTTCAGTTCATATCCGCCTCACATTTGACTCCATGGCCCCACAGTGTGTGCGGACTGGGTCGGAGGGGTTTCGGTGACTGGATGAGAAAATAGCTGAGGGCTGAGCCGCCGGGCACCCAACATATGACTGATGTATATGTTCACACACACACACACACACGCGCGCGCGCACACACACACACACACCTCACACTATCTCTGTGCAAACACCCTCAGCTCCTCTGCTCCACATACAACGCTCTACTACAGCTGAGTCAATAATCGAGCGAGCCTGAAAAACCTGCCGTCCACGGGCTCCTTCTGTGTGTGACACAAGTCTTCAAAGGAAACACAACACAAACACAAAGTCAGTCCGGGGACACGCAGGGAGCTAGTGGACGTCCCGTGTCCTCTCGGAGCAAACACTGGGCGCACACGCTATCTCTGACAACCGTCCCGGGACACGATAAGACGGCGTGATATTCTGAAACGTGTTGAAAACACAGAAAAACAGGTGCGTGTGAGAAAATCAGTCGGGCTTGCTCGTGCAGGCCCCCTGTCCTCCGAGCTGTTTGATGAATTATTTGTGTTGGGGTTAATATTTGATCGCGCTTGTGTAGCATCGTGTTACAGAGGCCCTGGGGAGTGAAGAGGAGAGGGAAGGATCACTGAAGTCGAATCATGAATGAGAGTAGAGACAGGGAGCGATGCGTGTTCTGCGTGAGTGTGAGGGGGGGACGTACACAGTGTACTGGAGCTGCCCAGGGTCAATAAACATTGGGGCTACACGGAGGCTGCATTTGAACTGCGTCACGGTGACGGGACGAGGTCGTCGCAGTTCCAGGGCGACCGTCTTTGAATCGGAAACGTGGCATTTCCCACCAATGAACCTGTTTTAGCATTTTTTTTTTTTTTAAGATGGTAAATACAGAGCTTTATTAAGCCTTTACAGTACTGTTTACATTCACCCAGTCACACAAACATTCATACTGTGCTTTGTATCTATGAGCACATGGGACAATGTGGGGTTCAGTCTCTTGCCCAGGGACGCCTCAGCCTACAGAATGGGGAGAGTCAGGAATCGAGCCCCCGACCCTCTGGTCAGAGGACACGTCCTCCAACCCCCTCGTCCACAGCTCTAAGAGTCTCAGAAGTGAAGGGTCTGTAGTGATGTAACACTGAGTTAACATTCACCCAGTCACTCAAACAGTCAGACCCTGCTTCTATTTGCAGCACTGTTTATCTGTGAGTACATGAGGTGATGTGCGGTTCGGTCTCATGTCCAGCGACACTTCACCACGGAGGGATGGGGGGGCGGGGGGGGGGGGGCGGGGGGGCGCTGAACCTCCGATCGTCTGCTCAAAAGTACAGTGTGTACGAATTGGTGACATCTATTGGTGAAGTTGCATGTTGTATCCATCAGCTCCCCCCTTCCCTCTCAACTATGCAGGAGAACCTACGGTGGCCTTTGGTTGTCATTAACGCTCAAAAGAGGTTTAGTACGTCCACTCTGGGCTACTGTAAAAACATGGCGGCCCCCGTAAGGAGGACCTGCTCCTGGTGAAAACATACATTAGAGGGCTTGGATGCAAGTCATTGGTCGAGGTGATGACACACTCATAAAAATGTCAGCGCGTAATTGTTGTGTGATCCTCTTTCTACAGATAGAGGTGACAGAGAAGTGACGGAAATCTTACACACTGCACCTTTAAAGGACAGCTCCTCTGACCCCTTGAGCCACAGCTGCCACCACTCGGTGTGCGCGGAGAAAACTGGACTTACTGGACGTTTGCCGATTGTGAGTGTTCAACGAGAGCAAATAGCTAAAGGTACATTTCACTCAAACTACATAACGCAGGGTAGAGCCATGTTCAACCGCAGACCTGCACACGGGCGACGGGAGGAAGCGCAGGATGAGCTGGTGATGCCATTCATGGTAAGAAGTTTGCTTTGTGGAGGACGACACCCCTGTGGGATTGTGGGAAACGGCCTCTCCAACGCGACACATGACAAACTAACCGATGCAAATCAGACACAAATCATTTTTATGGATGTGTTCAATTCCCCTTTACTATACAATGAGGGATTGTGATTGTTTAACAAAGAACAACGGCCTGTGGTGGAGCTGGCTCACAGTGTACTGTGTGTTATCCAGGGAGTGACACTGTGTACAAGCAAAGCTGCAGGTACAACAGATCCTGACGGTTCAAACGATACATCCCATCAGCTTCGATAAAGTTGCAGCGTCTGAAAATCGTTGGCCGAACACACGTGGAAAGTATACAGAGAGTAGGTCGGGCAGTTTTTTTTAGCATTTTTTATGAGGGATTTTAAATGCTATTTATATATCTACTTTTTTTTTCCTGCTGGTATTTAAAGGTGCAGTGTGTAAGATTTGGTGACATCTACGGGTGAAGTTGCATGTCCAAGATTTGGAGACATCTAGAGGTCAAGTTGCATGTTACATCCATCACCTCACCCTCACCCTTCTGAACATGCAGGAGAAACTATGGTTGGACTTCAGTTGTCATTAAAAGTCAGAAGATGTTTAGTCCACTCTGGGCTACTGTAAAAACATGGCAGCCCCCATAGAGAGGACCCGCTCCTCATGTAAATATATATCAATGGGCTCATTGAAGGGCAATGCAAAAGAAATAAAGGATTTAGGTGATTAAAATTCATTGAAATATCAATATGTAATTGTTTTGTAATATTTTTAGTTGTGGCAAAAAATGATGGGAATGTTACACACTGCACCTTTAACTGCCTCTGGCATGTCGCCCATTACATGTCACTTTGGACACTCTTACATGTCACATTCTTAAAAAGCACCAGGACAAACAGGAGCGAGTGTGTCTCTGGTTGTTCGACTCCACACTTCGTGTCACATGCTGCTCATTACTTGGCCTCAGTCAGACCTGTTTGTCAGAGTATGAAGTTTAACATTCACAACCACTACCTCCACTGCTGTGCAGTTACACAACACACTGGCTCCCTCACTCACGCACACAAACACACAACATGCCTCTGGGACACATGGGAAATAAGAAGTAACCCTTTGGAATAACATTACAACTTCTGCTATGACTCCACAAGCTTGGATCCTGGGACCACTTCTATATTATTATTATTTATTATTATTATTATTATTTTTGTCATCATGAGACAACACCTGTGACACTCTGCTCGTTAAACTGCCTCCAGCACCTACATGCCGCATTCTATGCATTCCATTAAAAGCATGGCTCTGATGTCACTGGCTCTTGAGTGTATGCATGTGGAGTAGCTCCTGGTGTGTGTGAGTCACAGTGACAACTCTCCATGGTAACACTGCACCGGTGCCTGACAGCATCAAACAAGCGGCCACACTGGGAATAATGAGGCTTATAAAGAAAGAAATACAGTCAGAGAGCTTTCCAATCCCCTTATTTTGATATTTGGGATTTTCGGATGTGAGTGCTGCACCCATGGCAGCTCCACTGTGTGTGTGTGTGTGTGTGTGTGTGTGTGTGTGTGTGTGTGTGTGTGTGTGTGCTGCAGTAACTGTCCCAAAGCCACAGCCAAAGCCCATTTTCTATATTCTATAAACACAGATATGCTTGTCCCATATAGAATCACCTTTAATTAAACAGAAAGGTCTGAATGGGTGAGTCATGGGAAATGTATGGAGAGCCGCAGCAGAGTCAGCTCTGGGAGCCAATCAATCCAGGTCTACTAAAGAGAAGTGGCTGTGCTGCAGTGATGGAACATGCTGATCTTACCTCAGTGTGGTGATGGTGAGAATAATCCAGTGTGTTCTCCTGCTCTGCGCTGCAGACCCGCTCACTTCACTGGGGCTGCTCCTCCTCCTCCTTCTCCGGTCCTGTCAGCGGCTCGCACACAGCAGCCTCACCGGCGCATGCTGCGTCAACACCGGCCCAGCACCCGGGGGACGGCCCGCCGTCCCTTTCACAATAAGAGCACAAACAAAATGCACTCAATGCATCAGGTACCGTGTGAGGACATTTTTACAGTGTGAGGGATTTGGAGACCTCAAGCGGTACAGGTGTTCATAACACCTCGACTCCAGACATTAAAGTCAAAAGTATTTCCTTTATGGCATAAGCATGGTGGTGCAAGCTGCTGTATACAAATCGAATCTATTTTTTTTTAACCTTTATTGTTATAACCAATCAGGATCCTATCTTACTATCTCACCCGTCCTGTTATGTTTGTCTGAATTGGTTTTTATTTGTTTTATCACTAAAGTTGGCTTAAAGAAAAGTCTTCAGTGTCATTCTCTGATAATGAAAACAGCGAATAAATTGTATAAAGTGCATTGTTAAAAAAGATCAGCATGTAA
>JAFBJT010000974.1:86806-126273 GCA_016785325.1 Chascanopsetta lugubris
TTATTTTGAAGGTCTTGACCAGAAGTCCTATTTGACCACACTCTTACTTTACACATGTCCGTCCTCAGAGAACTTTTGGGAGGAGTCAGTCTCTCACTCAGGGACAATTTATGTTTATTATAATAAATGAGTGTGTGATTTCATTGAGATGCTGCATCTGTCAAGACACAGAAACAACACTAGGGGACGTTTTCACATACATGAGAGGATGACTCACTCTGCCATTAAAGGACTACCTGCAGCACCATCAAGTGGACAAACGTGATATTGCTCCAAAAATAAATCAATAGCAGTGGGAAACCAGCCAGTTAAAATATAACCCTGCCTGGGTGTATTGAGGTTTATGGAGTATTACTTCATGTTTACACTTCATGTTTACATTTTAAAAAATCTACATGAAGGTCAGATGTATTATGTCACAGTCAGTAGGAAATAACACATCACAACACATTCTTACCAAAAGATCTCACGCTCCTTCAGACAGAATCTAATCACTATGTAAGGTAAGAGGATATACACACAATTCATGAGGTTAAAATCAAACACATCAAACCAAAACAATGGTATTTTTTGTTGTGACTAAGAAATAATGATTTTATGAGTTTATAATAACTTGAATATAGAATTGTTGTTTTCATTCAATTCATGTAAAGGGTGCAGGGTGTAGGATTTCAGTCATTTTTGTAACTTAACTAAAAATATTACAAAACAACTGCATACTGATATTTTCATGAATTTATAATCACCTAAATGTTTTTTTTTCCCATTACCCTTAAATGAGCCCATTAATGTATATTTACATGAGGAGGGGGTCCTCTTTATGGGGACCGCCATGTTTTGACAGTACAAAAAGACATTCTCAATACCTCTTGAGTTTGAATGACAACTGAACCATAGGTTCTCTTACATGTTCAGACCTCTGGATCTCACCATATCTTTCACACTGCACCTTTAACATTCACATTATAAACAGGTCTTTTCTCCGCTCACCCAGACTGGACACGTTCATCACTTAAATTAGCTTTAAGATAACTGAGGACTAATGTCTTTTCTCCCATATGCTTGGATGGGAGGGTGAGGGGTTCTCGGCCGCAACGTGCACCAGTAGATGTCACCGAGTCCTACGGACTGTACCTTTAAACTGTATCTATGTGCAGGAAAACCATTCCCTCTGACATGTAATAACCCTGGGACTAAACAGAGGACAGCTGTGCGTTTGTCGATCACCGCGGGCGGCGAGGTAGAGGAGGCGCTGAGGCTGTGTGTCGGTGAGGTGGTCTGTGAGGAAGCGCTCGTGTCGGGTGGGATACGTATCGCTCGTTCTCTGGCATCCTGGGGCAAAGAGGGGGCAGATTATAGGACTCTGTGAATGGTGTTGACAAAGTATTTACCACGTCATATCAGTCTGTTTACTTTCACTAAATCAATCACTTAGCGCGTAACGTAAATGTAAAACAGTGGATGATGGTGCAGCGTTGGATGCACTTCCTTGAGAAGAAGCGACGCTGGGAGGAAACGTTTTTAAAAGTTTTAAAAGCAAACAGCAGATAAAAGCGAATGAAGTTGTTGTAATCGGTTTCTCAGTTGACATGTTGAATGTTTCCCACCGATTTGATTGTTCGTAGAGAAACACTGAACTAAAGAATGCAAACACATCAGTGTGGCTGAGATCATGAATGTGAGGTGGAGCAAATATTTGCTACAAATACAGCGATAAGATGTCTTCAGCTCGATTATCCAACCTCACGCAGGAGAGGTTTCAAATGAAATCACTCAGTAGGATGAAATCGTGATTTATACATTTAAATTTTAAGATTTTAGGATTTCGGTACATTTTTGTCATTTCTATCTGTAGATGAAAATGATATGACATAAGAAAAAAAGAAAAGAAATTCACCTGAACGTATAACGTTCTTTCCACATTACTGCAAAATGAGCCCTTTAATGAATGTTTACATGAGGGGTGGGTCCTCTCTCACTGGGGGCCGCCATGTTTTTACAGTAGCCCAGAGAGGACATACTAAACATCTTCTGAGTTTTAATGACAACTGAAGTCGACCATAGGTTCTCCTGCATGTTCAGAAGGGTGAGGTGATGGATACAACATGCAACTTTACCAATAGATGACACCAGTCACCAAATCTGACACAATGCACCTTTAAACAAGTCATTTGCTTTAGGCGGCGAAACCAACGCAACTTGCACCATTCAACAGTTACAATTTTACACACACACACACACACACACACAGTCTGTAGTGTATGATAAAACTGAAGCTGTGACATCAGACTGACCTTTCTGGAATCCGTGGAGGAATCCTGGGTGGAGGCATGTTGGGCGGAGCATCAGCTGATCGTGATGGCCGTGGTGGAGGTGGAGGGAGATTTTCTGTTATGTCCTTTAAAAAAAAAACATGTGTATGATGATTGCATTAAAAACGACCACATATTTTTTACGGATATAACAACTCCCTATAACTTTACTTGTCAAACTGATTAACCTTAATCTCTAGACTTCCACATCCCCTGTTCTATTGGCTATTTAATGTGAGCAATGAAAACCCATGTGGAACATAAGGATGTTCGTGTGGATGGACCAATTCATTTATTCATGAATTTAAACCTTTGAGATGAATAAATAAACAAAAGCAATAACATTCTATGTGTATTTCAGACAAAGAGAAAGAGGCCTCTGTAGTGTGCACTTCTGAGTACACTCTGGGAAAAGTAGACTGAGAAAGCATTGCGCAACACCAGCCAAAATTCAGATATTTCACAACGGGGGGAAAACGGTCACTTTGGGTCATTTGTGAATGATTCTGACTCATCTGAGGTGATAAGAGCGTCTCCACTTCCTCCTCTGTTCATCTGGACTCACCTCGATGTCGGGCTCTGTGCCGCTGCTTAAGCTTTGGACGCTGTGAGTGCTGAGTCGGTTACTTTCTGTGCCTGAGGGTGAAAAAAACCCAAAACGCGACGGGTTAGCATGTGATCGAAAGACGCTGAGGTTAGAACTCGTGGTGAAGTTTATCATGATTTCATCAAGACGTGAACAAAAATAACTGAACCACACAAACTTCATGGTTGTGCTAAGTCTGCAAAAGTGTCAAGAGTGAGATCACACCGAGAGTCAACACAGAGAGGTTGAAAGAGATACGAAGCTGTCAGGACACAGCTTGTCCAACATGGTGTTTGTGTGTGAATTTCTTACACGTTGCTTCGAAATGTCACAAAAAAAGCTTCATGCTACATCTGAAAACAGACCAATGCTCCTCGCACTCGGTGCCATGTTACTCAAAGACTTTTCTTTGTTCTTTGAAGATGCTGAGTCCTCCCGGTCAGACTCAAAGTCGAACTTGGACCGAATTCTCATATGTCTGGATGTCAGAAGGGGAATTCGTTTTTTTTTTTAAGATGATTGATCCAGTTATGGCTTTGTGCTTTACAGGAACTTTGGGAGTAATCACGAGGGAAGTAGTACGAGTAAGTTTCTTTTAACCATAGTAGAAATACTGCACACAAAGGGAAAGAACGTTTGAAAAAATACATCAAAATACATCATCTTTGGCAGATTATGTGTGCTTGGCTGGCTGGCTATGGGGACCTGTCGCAATTTTCTCTCTGGGGCCCGAGATCACCGGCTACACTGCCGATCACCATCATATCGAATCTATGAAGACTGATCGGTCAAAGCAGTGAGAGACTTCCACATCTCATCTCACACATCCGAAAATACTGCGGCTCCTTAATACCGTCATTTCTACAACTAACATGCGAGTATGAACTTCCTGAATTCTAAATTGACTTTTGTCTCCCAAGAACCCGAGAGAGATGAAAAGATAAATCTGATGTTTTTGATATCTGAACTCACTGTTCAGGTTTGTACGCAACGGCTCAGGTTCTGCTTTTATCTGAATTTCTGTGTTAGCAGGTTTATGTAAAAAATACTCAACTTGTTTCTGTTACACAAGATGAGGGAACATGACAAAGTAGGACCTATAGCACTTTGGTGAGGATCTGGATCAGGGAGCACATCAAGGATTCATTTTTGCCTTTCCTTTAACATTATGAGATAAGATGTTTCCAACAGGTCTTGATATAAGACTGTCTTGCGCAATCATACAGTTCATCGTTGTGAGGCACATTTCGGTTTAAATGTGAGGCATGCACTTTCACTTTCTCTGGCAAGGTGGTGTGGCTGAACGGAATTTTCAATGTGGTCTGTTGAACCTTAGAGGAAGATCCTACACCAGTGCATTCCTCAGTTTACTAACCATAACTTGGCTATAATGGAGATGGGAACATAAGAGACAGCACACAAAGCATGGAGACTTACTGGACGTGCTGGATGTGCTGCCTGTCTTCCAGCTTCCTCTCTGGATGTCGAGATCAGGAGCAGGAAGGGGCGCGGCCACTATCTGAGGCACGGGCTCATACACTCCACACTCTAATGTCCTCGTGGAGTTCCAGGTTAAGTTCCTCGGCAATGGAGAACTTATCTCATACTCTGAGCACAGGGAAACAAAATACCTATAGAGCATGTTCAAATGACTCAAAATCATAAATATGTTAAATGGAATATTAAATAAATTACCTAAATTCTCATTTCCTGGCCTCTGTCTCTCTTTGCGGCGCCTGGTGATACTGTCTCGTAATTTCTTTAGATTTTCCTTGGGGGGGGGGGGGGGGGGGTATATCAAAAAAAAAAAAAAAGTTGGATTTTCCTTGGGGGGGGGGGATAATCAGCACATACATACAGATCTTAAAATTGACCATTCGTCCACAGACCAAAAAGTTAGTGTCACTAATCGATACCTCCTGAAAGCGTACGGAGCGGGCCCTGCGCTCATGGTCGAGCTGCCAGGCCTTGAACTCCTGGACAGCCTCATCCACAGTGATCTCGCCCACTTTCACCCTCTCCTGCAGAGATATGAGCTGCCTCTGTCCGGGGGTCTGCATCCCAGCATAGTGGTCGTACACGGGCATCGGTACGTCCGAAACAGGCCAAACTGTACAGGGGGTGTCATTTGTCAAACGTCGTCAAGTTCCCCAGAAACAGTTTTTGGATGAAAGTAAAGGATATAAATGATCGTGTTGGAAGTTTGTCTTTCTATGTTCCTTGTATCCTTCGTCCTTCCTTATATCGTCTTGTTGCTTCCTCTCGAGCTGGACTCGAACATACTGTATGTGTAGTGATTGTAACGGTGTGAGGCTCGGATTCACTGCAGATTTCAGAGCCTCGAGCCACAGAAATAATATTCCATATTAACATTCCACAAGGAGAGAATATTGTTTAGAATGGCTGTATTTCAATGTGTGGAGCCAGTGCCACAGCTCTGGTACTAGGTGTGTTCACATTCTGTTGAGACTTACTAGAACATATGACGTAATTAAACCTTAGTCCGTGTTAGATACACATGTGCTTGTCCTGGTTTGCACCCAGAAACTAAGCTAAAAATGACTTAAAGGTGCAGTGTGTAAGATTTCTGTTCTTTTTGTCACTTCCAAAAACATTAGGATAAATTACATACATATTTTTTTTGGTATAATCACTGAAACATTTTTTGTTTTTTCATTACCCTTAAATGAACCCATTATGTATATTTACATGAGGAGCTGGTCCTCTCTGGGGCAGCCATGTTTTATATATATATATGTATATATATACACACACAGTTACCTTTATTCACTCCATTCAGTGATATCATACTTTTAATAATTATAAAATGGTCTAATTAAATTGAAATTCCAGATAATATGATGTAATAATTATATGATATAAGACAACGTGAAGCACTGTAGAAATTGAGTTCCTTTAGCTTCATCATCAGTAGTTTAAACTGTGCTGTACCTGTTCGGTATTCTGACTCCTCTGGTTTACTCTGGGATGTCCCTTTATCTGAAAACACTTACAAAATTAAAAAGTTATTATTTTTGGCTGATAATAATGAAATAATAAATAATACCAGAATACACAATACCTCGAGAGATGTAAGTCATGGGCCTTTCAGCCTTGTGAGCAGTCTCAGGTCTGGGGATGGGAGCTGGAGGTCGGTTCAGGATCAAAGGGTTGTAGGTGCTGTTTGCATCCACCACATCATAGATGTCCTCTGGACAGATGTTGTAGGGATCCTCCTCCCCGTCTTCACTCTGACCTACTTCATTCTCATTGTCTCTGTCCTCCTCTTTGCTGTCAGGCTGCTCGATGTTGTTCTCGGATACACCGTCATGAGGTTTTGCTGGAATGTAAAATGTCATCACGTTCGATGTTTTGTATTTTCTCTCGATTCAATTCAATCTCAGAACTTCGAGAGTTGTTTAAATGTCTACCTTGGAAGAACTTCCTCAGCAGAGCTTCCTGAGGATTCTCAACTGCAACATTCATCACCTCATCTGATGAGAATAGTAATGTCAGGAACAATAACACACTTTTGAGTCAATAAAGTTGTGAAGTCGTGTTAACCTTACATAGATCATCTGCACATTCCGGGTTGATCACCACCATAGACTCGTATATGTCCTCTGAACAGTCTGGGTACTCGATTATACGATTCATTATATCTTGAGATGTAGACGTCATGGCTTCATACACCTCTGATGGCGACACGTCGGCCGTCTCCTACAACGGTTAGAACACAGGGACACATTCACTGAGACGTTGAGAGAAATTGAGGCTGAATCCAAACATCTGCACACTTGAAGACTTAAAGGTGCAGTGTGCGAGATTTCGGTCCCCGCTACAGAGGTCGCCATGTTTTTACAGTAGCCCAGAATGGTCATATCAAACATCTTTTGAGTTTGAATGACAACTGAAGTCTAGCATAGCTTCTCCTGAAGGGTGAGGGTGAGGTGATGGATACAACACGCAACTTCACCAGTAGATGTCACCAAATCTTACACACTGCACCTTTAACAAACGTTGCATTTGACGCCTGTAGTAATTTGTATGGACTTTTATGCCTTTATGTGACCAGGACGACAAACCGGAGGGGGCTGCTCAGACATACATTATCAGAGCGTCACTTTGTGTCCATAGAAGTGCACAAGGACTTCAGTGTGATGATTAGACGTTAAGACAATGACAATAACACTGTATGTATGTCAAACCTTTGAAAAGTGCAGTGTGTGAGATGTCGGTCATTTTTGTCATTTATGAAATTATTACAAAACAATTACAGACTGACAATTTCATGAATTTACAATCACCAATCAATCAATTTTCTTTACCCTTAAATGAGCCCATTAATGTGTATTTACATGAGGAGGGGTGGGGTCCTCTCTATGGGGGCTGCCATGTTTTTACAGCAGTAAAAGTGGACATACTCAACATCTATTGATTTGAATGACAACTGAAGTCGACCATAGGTTCTCCTGCATGCTCAGAGGGGTGAGGGTGAGATGTTGGATACAACATGCAACTTCTCCTCTAGATGTCAACACATCCTACACACTGCACCTTTAAAAACAAGGAAAGTACATCCTAATGTAACTTACAACAAACTCGTCCATGAACTGTCTGAGATCCATGAATCCACTCTTCTCTGCCAGTGTGTTTGGGTAGTCTCCATCCTTATTCATCACGCTGTATGCCTGCAGAGCCCCGGGACACTGGAGGAGAAGGGCGGTCAGCTTCTTCAGGCCGTACTTAGCTGCAAAGTGGAGCAGTGTGGGCAGCTCCACATCACGCTGATCTACACAAACACAACCAGACACAAAAGATGATTTCATTGTAACAGAGAAACACAGTGATGGCAGATAAAAAAGGATATTAGCTTGCGTGAAAGATCTTCTGCCAACTTTGGGGGAATGATGTGGGGTGGAGTGCTGTGCTCACATGCTGCCATATTGTCTTCCTCTATCTGTCTGATTCCAAACACCTGAAGACCGGTCGCAGGCATTCGGGATTTTAAAGAGTCGGTGAGCAAGTTGTCAAGTGACTCTGTTGCGTTAGACGTCAAGTTGAAGGCCTGGGAACACAAAAGTAAGTAAGTGGCATTCTTAGAAGACACGGCTTTACCCTGCATTGTTTACACATACATTTACCCTCAGTTATGTTCATTATATCCTAATCTAATCTCACACTGATGTCTCACCTGGCAGATGAAGCTAACCGGGTCTGTGACACTTTCAAGATGGCGACTAACTTCACTGATATTGGTGTAATATGTAACAGGCTTTAAACTGACACGGCAATGGTCAGTGCACATGGTGAGTGAGACCAGTCCGGCCGGCATATCTGGAAGACAACGGGAAAGAAGAATGTTGTTTTGCTTTTTTAAATGACAATACATGAGTGAAAAGACTTCCTCTATCTTTGGGAACCCTATATGAACATTACAGAGAGGGAGAATTTGACTTAGAAATCTTTATTTCCCTTATTTGGGAACATTTTTCTATTTATATTTCATTTTATTATTTGTGTAACTGAGATGTTTTATTCTATATTGATGCAAAGTATATGTGAGTATGAAAGAGGATGTCTATTGTATGTATATTGAGGTGTTATATGTAAAACACTAATACAAATATTGTAACAAATAAAATTACATTTTTGTCCAAAGTGAGTTTAGTTGAGGAGAGGAGACTGTTCAAAGTGTCATCAAGCACTTGAAGAGAGGGACGCCCCCTCAGGTAGCATTTGGTACTTTGATCCACCAGGAGGGAACCACAAATGAGTGTGGGGGATGTCAAACTCATTTTAGTTCATGGGCCACATAAAGCCCACTTTACAAGCAACTACTTGACAGTGTTGAGTGCAATCCCTAGTGGACAAATTTGACAAAGCCGTAAAGGTCCTCTCACCTACCGGGCCGAACTGAAACCCTCCGGTGAGCCATGATTGACACAAGTGAAGCGAGGCCGAGTGACTGTGTTTCAGTAGCTTGTTGTAAAGCCTGTGACCTCCCAGTGTTTGTTATTTAACTGATCTGATCTGATGTTTAAAATTTTGGTGAATTTTGTCTCTTCTCAAAAATATTACAAAACAATTACGTATTGACATTTTCATGAATTAGAATCACCTAAATGTTTTTTTGTTCCATTACCCTTAAATGAGCCCATTGATGTATATTTACATGGGGGTCCTCTCTTCGGGGGCCGCCATGATTTTTACAGTAGTAAAGGTGGATGTACTAAACATCTTTTGAGTTTTAATGACAACTGAAGTCTACCACAGGTTCTCCTTCATGCTCAGAAAGTTGAGGGTAAGGTGAGGGATACAACATGCAACTTCACCTCTAGATATCACCAAATCTGACACACTGCACCTTTAAGGTTGATTGTATACCAACTGTATAGTGGATTTCCCACCTAAGCCTGGGGACCTTACGAAAAAAGCGCAATGTGGTAAAGCACAAAGCGGCAGACCAGAGAACAGATGCAACACGATCAGTGAAGGATGGCTCATTTGTTTAAAACTGACAGTGTAAAGTGTGAGGTCACATGATTTCCTGGAAAAACTCACCAGGTGCCGCCACACTGAGGGTGTATTCATTCTCCACAGTGGCCCGCAGCCTTTTCACAGCTTCAAGTTCAGATGAAAACTCGACCTCTGGTATCAGTTTAGGATCTAGTTTCTGTGTCAAAATAATAAACAGCTTCTCCTGTTCCTCAAAACAAAAAGGGAAGAATTGATTAAACTCTTTTGCCTCTGTTGAACACAACAATATATGTTATTATATATATACATGAAGTTTAATAATGAATTATTTTATCCTTACCCCACAGAGGACTCTGCTGGGTTGAACAGTGAGGCAGCAGGTGAGTTGTGATGACGCACTAACTTCCACACTTTCCTCGTCCTTCAGGACAGTTTGTGTTCGCTCCTCTGACATCACTTCCTGTCTTTCTTCATTGGTGGGATCGGCATTTGAAGAGGCTGCTATGACGTGTGTCTGTTGTAATGGCGCAGCTTCACACGCTGCATGTTCCCCCTCCACTTTTCTGCCTGGGAATAAAAATAATCAAATTCAATAATATAGAATTGGGGTATCTTGAACATTGGAGACGACATTATTCACCAAAAGTAAAAAAAACAACAACAACAGATTGACGCATATCCCCAATGATACTTTTGGTTTTATGTGGTTGTTTTAAATATTTTCAGCAGGATTCTCATCAACATTGGCAGGACGTAGTTTCAGAGAAGATCTGGTCAAAATTTGGTTCAGATTAAGATCAAAGGAGATCAGCTGATTGGTTTCATTTTCTTTAACATCAAAGACCCATTCTTTTTCAACAAGCTGAGGTCTGGGAGAAAAAATCCAACAAACTTTGTGTTGGGCCTGAGCTGACTTGCGAGCCACTGAGAGACCATCTACTTCATGTTGAGGTACCCAGCTCTTAAACTTTCACTTTCACATAACAGGAGTGAAAGCAATTTAATTTGGTTTTTTTTAGTTTCTAAAGTTATACTTCAAAGCAGACTGATATTTCTGTGGATTCAAGTCATGATCAGGATGTTGACTCTCTCCTTTTTAAGTCATTTCTCATTAAATCTTTACCACTGAAATGTAAAGGTCTGCCATTGCCCTAGAATGAGTCCATTAATCGTATAAGCGATTATTCATGTATTTACACTGTGAGCAGGCCCCCTGCAGGCTGAAATGTTGTACAACCATATTTTGACAATAGAGCCACATGGAAAATGATAACTGAAGGCCACCATAGGTCCGTAAGTGCGTGGTGAGGTGAGCGGTGTCTAGCTACAACATGCTACGTCACCTTCTAGATGTTGCTAAATCAGGGATGCCGAACATATGGCCTGCGGGCCAAAAGCGGCCTGCCGAATGGTCCAATTCGCTCCGCCAGATGAGAGGGACATTACTGGCAAATTTCCAAGTAACTGCTATTTCGATTTTCTCCATTAGGGGTTGAGCACAACACTGTTGAGCAGTTGCCGTCGTTTACAGGTTGATATGCTATGATTTCACTGGTCCGGCCCGTTTGTGATCAAAGTGGGCTGAATGTGCACACCACTGACATCATACACACTGACCCTTTCAGTTCTATTGCGGCGGAGCTCAGATACTGGAGCTGACACTTGTCATCTACTGTTTCGGGGCAGTGTATATCACTCCAAATATTCACCTGAACGAATGTATCCTTTAAAAAGACATGTTCACTAGGTAGGTCAGACATGTAATTAAATGTGATTCTAGCGTAGCGTACTGTCAGCGATGGCCTCCAAAACAGTGGTGACGTAGACACTGGGCTCATCCTCAGAGCAGATCTTCCTCCAGCTCTGCCAGTCGTCAAATCTCGCCGTGTGCACATCGTCCTCGGAGATGCCACACAGCAGCACCACCACTCTGTGTGGAGGGTGAAGGAGTCTGCCGAGCGCTTCCTGCAGGCCGCATTCACTCAGCATGTCCAGGAACGCCCCCGTCAGCAGCAGCACGATGCACTTGCAACTGTGGAAGGATTCAAAGTTGTATCCATGGAGCTGATCGGCCGGGCCCACCGCGTACAGCAGAATGGACCTTTTGCGGAATTTCCGGGATGATTTGAAGATCTGCTGCAGATACGCGGCCCATTCCTGAGCCTCAGCGGTGTGCAGGATCACCAGCTGGCAGGCGGAGAGGGACGAGGGATCGGCTGTAAACACAGAAGAAATCACTGTTTAGTGTGCCCAGTAAACTCCAGTACTCAAACTGCCTCATTGGCAAGGCATTGAATTGAAAAATATTAGGCGTCAATTACTCTCAATTACTGATCCAGATTCAGCCTGAAGCATGAATCAGAATCCTGTAATCAGCTCAAACATTACACTAATGACTCTGGTGAAATTATGTGTTGGTTTCCACGTCGCAGCAGGTACGTGTTTGCCGTGGAAAGGCTCCACAACACGGCAGCTGTCCGGCTGTGGAATGTCAAGGTGACTGTGGTCGGGGGGGGAATGAATGTCCGATTTGTTTGATATTCCGGCGCAGAGTCAACACGGAGTTGTGCAAACATGTCGCTGTGTCAACACTGGTAAGAGTAATTTGGTTTGACTCATTACAGTGTTTAATCAGGTCAAGTTCACCCCTGTACACGCTCACCGGGAGAGAGAGCACCTTCATCACAGTTACTACTGACAGTGAGGTGCAGGGAGCATCTGATCACACGACTGACTTCAGTCTAAACATGTCGGAAAATGTTCAATAGCTATGAATGTAACACTACGCGAGCGTCCAGCTGCATGGTTCCTCTTTTTTCAAACTAACGCTTCAAACATATTGAAAAGAAATGTCAAAAGTTAAGGAAACATAATTCAAAAGACTTTTCTCCAAGCTGCCGTCTTAAGTTCATAAGGGCGACTTGAGATGATACACTTCAGACCAACAGAAACTAAGTTGACAGATAGTTTAAAAATGTGTCATATTTACCTGATTCAATACACGAGGTGGTTTCCTCCATGGTTGTGAAGAAGAGGTCAAGTGTCCAGAGTCACCAATCAAAAAGGCAGCATCTACGTGTTGAGTTTCTCTAGTTCTCCGGAGCTTCTTTCTTTCCTCCTCGACTGAGACACACCAGCTTTCACCAGCCCTACGCATTCGCTCTGTCGTATTAATAGCAACATGTTAGTTTCCTGATTTTGGTGACACTGGCCCACTTCCTGAAACTGTTGAAGTGAAAAAAGCAGCAGTGTCGTGTCAGAGGGTGAAACATGTCTGTGATCACTGAACTGTTCAGCTCAGTCAGGTGACGTGAAGGCCACTCTTGGGCCTGTGAGTGCAGGCATGTAAATGGTGATCACACACACACACACACACACACACACACACACACACACACACACACACACACACACACACACACACACACACACACACACACACACACACNCACACACACACACACACACACACACACACACACACACACACACACACACACACACACACACACACACACACACACACACACAATTGATTCACCTGTTGTGCTGGACTTTTTTTCCGCTTCCTTCACAAGATTCTCATAATAAACATATCACTGTAAGACAAATCTATAAACTAATCATGTTTATTTTCTTAGACAATAAGATAAAATGAGAATAGTAAAGTACTGAGTTAATGCTACAGCTCTTACAGCCATACTAGACTTAAAACAGATTATATAGGTAATCATTCTCTCTGAGCCACTTCTCTGTAACTCTACACTTGACTGATCTATGTTGAATGAAAATGCTCATGCCTCTTCTCATATTTATATTTTTGTGTTGCTTTTGTTCCTTTATTTGTTCCACTGTCACGGTTTACCTTCATCATTGTCAAAAAATAAAACAAAGTGTTAACCGTCAACTAACAACTGCATTTTTCTAAGTCAGCAACACTCATTTAAAAATACCGTTTCTTTATATAGGAATATTTTAATGTCTTAAATGTACTGCTTATGTATTCACGATATATACTGTACATGAAGTATAATACCCATAAGTGCACAGGTACAACTCTGAGGGTGTGTTTTAAGCCTTTATGGCGAATAAATGTTTTACAGTTAAATATATGACGAAAGATAATATCAGTTTAATTACGTTTGGTTGTTGTGGTTCTAGAATATTGATGGAAAAATTATTATTGCAGACTCATAAATGATTAAACAGCGTATTTCAGGCAGAGTTAATGAGTCAGTGCTCTGAATGAATCTCCAGTGTGTTGTAAATGTTACTCAGTCCCTGAAGTTCCTGATTCCTCAAATCTACCAACAACCTCCTGCTACATCATCACAAACCACAGTCTCAGATCCACTAGAGGGCAGCAGACACTCATTTACGTCGGCCTACACGCAGTTCCCACCAACACACACAAGGATGCCAGTCAGTACAGTAGTGGGACCCACTGACCTTTAAACAGGTGTGGTCACTTTCCCATGTTACTTTGGGTTTTATTGAAATGCAGATTTTGGCTGTAGCTGCGAAACAACAGGGAGCTGGCTTGTACATGTGAACCTGGGAGGAGTAGCAGAGGAAAATGATTATTTCTCTCTCCTGTTTAAAGGTAACCCTGCTGTGGAAAGAGAAAACAACATCCTGCCACATGAAAAGAGGAGAACAGTTGGTGCTACGATGAGCAGGAAGAGGGCTGCACCCCTCTGGATGGAGGTACACAGCTGCTCTGTGGTAACGTGAACATGACCTGACCTGCTTTCAGGACACTGACTCATGTTGACGTCAGAAAATTAGAACTTTATGGGGGTTATGAGGTTTGCAAATGGGGATATATACTGCACTCAAAACTTTTTGAGTCGGCTCAAAACACACAAAACCCATTCAATGATGTTACAATCTGAGCTGACGTCTCTAAATGAAAACTGTTAAAACTCTTGTGGCACATTCCCGAGGGACAAAAACAACACTTACACTTAAACTCATCAAAACATCTATTCACACATTTTACATTAAGTGTAATTAAGTTACTTTGAGTTAGAAATAGAAAATGATGTTTTTTGTTCATGTCTGAGGTAAATTTCACTGGCATGGAGGGATATGGCGGAAAATATAAAAATAATTAATATAAAGGAAAATACCAGTACATTTCACATTTAACATTTACACTTAAAGGTGCAATGTGAAAGATTTTGGTCATTTTTGTCACATCTAATGGTGGGAAAATATTACAAAACAATTACATACTAACATTTCTTTATAATCACCTAAATGTTTTACATAGAGTGGATGTACTAAACATCTTTTAATGACAACTTAAGTCTACTATGGGTTCTCCTGCATGCTTGAAAGGGTGAGATGATGGATACAACATGCTACTTCACCACTAGATATCACCAAATCTTACACACCACACCTTTAAGGACTGTGCACAACTCTTTTTAAAGGGCCCACACGATCAATTAGTTGGTCGTTATGAGTGATTATTTCACTGTATCAGTGTGTAAGAAATGACCGATCTCAGCATCTGCGGCTGTTTTTCTTTCCTCGCTAAAATCATCTCACATCACATCCCTTGCTGAACTATTTCAACAAAACGTTGAGACTCGTACTGAAACAAAAGTCATAAAGCTGTTCTCCGTGACTCATGTTTCAAAACTTTCTCTTGCGGTTTTGTTTTATTTTGGAAACAACGTCATCCGACTTTCCCCCAGCATGCCCTCTGTCTTCAGGCTGTTAGAAAATCACAGAGTGTTTAGTTGCTTGTCAAGCCGCAAAATTTCAGCCACAAAATCAATTTGCACAGCTTTGCTTTTCTCCAATAATACAATTAGTTGTGTTTCTGCTTTGACCTCTCTCTACAACGTGGACCTATTTAATAGCGGCAGCAAGAGTTCAACCTCGGACTTCTGAAGCTGCCTGTGAAGAGCAGGGTGATCCATGACCCGTCTTTAAGTACAATTTCCTGTAGAAAGAGAATCCCCTAATTTCTCCTAACTCTGCCATTAGCTACCATAAGCATGACCGGCCCGTTACCTTTTGTTTGGGATCCCTTGAAACCACTATCTTTTAGGTGGCTCACATCAAATCCCTGCAGCCTGAGTTTAATAAGAGAATATTTTTGCTCCTATATTTTAACCTTGTTATCCAATATCCTGTCTATTTAGTGTGCAGTGTGTTTTCAGCGCACACAGCGGCGCTGCCTGAGAGCCTGCGTCAGTTCACAACAGAGGCCTGACATCCTGTCTGCCCAAGAACAAAAGTTCACGTGCCCACTCACAGATTTGTGAGAATTTGCCGTACAGGCCTATTCAGTTAATGCTATTAAAGGTACAGTGTGCAAGATCTGGTGGCCACTAGTGCTGAGGTTACATGATACAGCTGAAGCGTTTCACCATTGGAGACCCCAAGTTTGTTCATTCTGTACAAACATGGTGGTACAATACGGCGTTCGCCTTGGTTAGAATGATCCACTGCCAATGTAAATATTACACCAATATTACACCAATAGATGTCACCAGATCTTCCACACTGCACCTTTAAGTGTTTCCTGCGACACTCAATATGAGATCATTTAATTGGAATGTGGCTTATTTTGTAGCTGAAAATTCATTCTGAAGCAATTATTAAAATCTGATTCTGCAGCCTCTTTCAGATCACTCATGGTAACTCAGAGTCATGAAATCTCTTTTGTAGCAGTGGGACACATGATTGCCATGACAGGAAACTGCGTTTGTCCACATAATGTGCCTCCGGGGTGAAAACTTTGTGTTTCCACAAAGGTAATTTTGAAGGAAGTGGAGAAACGCGGCCGTGTATTTGAAATTGACGGGGCACATTGAAATACTTTCAGGAGCTGGTGACATTCCCTGAGTTCACAGTGAAGCGTGTAATTCCACAATGACACAGGAAGATGAAAAATATCAAAACTGAAGTTACTAAGCTGCGAGCACTCCGAGGCAGGAGGCTGCAGCAGAAGGAGGGAGGGGGCTGAGGGGTTGGTGGGTTCTTTACATCTAATATCGGACACATAATGGTCATGTTACCGTCTCATTTACTGTACTTCCCCCATGCCGGGGAAAGCTCTACCCTCTATCTGTGCGGCATCCCAGGCTGTGTTGGAGAGTTGAAGTGGAGGAAACCAGAAACAAAGGCCCGGTCCGAGGACACGGAGAGCAGTCCTGAAATGAAAAACTGAAATGGGGAAATGGTCTCTTGCTGAAATGTTATTTGGACGACAGCCCGCATAAGAAAGGAACTGTGTTTGGTTTCTCATTGAGAGTCACCAGCAGGGCTCATTGTGATAAGAAAATAAGTCTAATGTTACCTGATCTGGTATAATGTGGACCAATTACCACTCCATTGCACTTCATTACAGGACTGTAATAGGGCCGGGGGTCAGTGCTTGAGATGGAGTAGCGGAGGAAAATTGAGTCGTCACTGATAATATGATAAAAAGTGACAGTGAGAGGCCCCTCCAACAAATTATTGAAATTTACAGTTGATAGGGAAACACTATAACCTCATTTGGTAAGCAGCTGGCGAGCATTGGTACGAAGTGGCTCCATCCCAACACAATGAGTCTTATAGAGGGAGGGAAATCCAAAACTATCACTGAATAGTTTTAGACCCGTGCTCATTGGCCTCTGGTGCTCAGTCTCTGCATTGGCTTTCTACAAATATCTGAAGTCTGACAGATTACTCCTGAGGACGATATATTGCTCTCATGCAGGCGATTGTCAGTGGAACCACCTCACCCAGCATTAAAGGTGCAGTGTGTACGATTTCGCTCATGTTTGTCACTTCTAAAAATATTACAAAACAATTACACAGTGACATTTCCTTTTCGTAAATGTATAATCACCTTCAGGTATTAGTTTTCCCCATTACCCTTAAATGAACCCATTAATGTATATTTACATGAGGTCCTCTCTACGGGGGCCGCCATGTTTTTACAGTAGCCCAGAGTGGACATACTAAACATCTTTTGAGTTTTAATGACAACTGAAGTCTACCATAGGTTCTCCTGCATGCTCTGAAGGGTGAGGGTGAGGTGATGGATACAGCACACAACTTCACCTCTTGATGTCACCAAATCTTACACACTGCACCTTTAAACATTGCAATAAAAATACACTGACTACAACGAACAAATCGAATGCCATTATTTTTGTTCCTCGTCTCCAGAAGTGGAAGAGTGAGAGGCGAATAAAATCTAAAATCAGCAGCGCTGCTGGAAACGTTTGGGCGGCCATTTGTTTGCCTCGGTTAAAGTGCCTCCATTTGAGGCCCCCTTGAATAAATACATCGAATAAACTACCATCAGACATACATTTCCAATCCATCAAGGTAATCAGATTCTGTTTACCTGAATGGGAACTATTGTAAAATGTTATTAAAAAACTTAAATGGAGTTTAGAGGGAGAATAGCTCGGCAGAGGAAATGATGAGCAAACAGCAGGATAAGATTCCAATTACTATTAAACAAGCATTGCATTGACTAGTAAAGAGGAAAATAGCTTTGACATTTTCCACAGCTGGAGCTCCCACCTGACTCGCTCTGTCGTACCACAGCTCGGCAAATGTGATTCAGAGGCTTTTAGACATGAGGTAGGCCAAGCATTTGCCTGAATATATATATACTGCTTAAAGGGCCCATTCCATTATTCCAACCGGTGCTAAATATTTATATATGTGTGGTGTGAGAACCAATGGCCATTGTAGTAAGTGATTTCATTTATTGTTTAAATAAAGGCCCAGTGTGCAGGATTTGGTCAAATCTGGTGGTGAACGTTGTGATGCAACATGGCAGCTTCCATTTTACAATAGAAAAGGCTGATTATAGGTTCGTTTAGGGAAAAACATTCAGGTGATGAAGCACTTATAAAAACAAGGGTGTAATTATTTTAACTCTATTTCTGTCAATTGATGTGGGTGTAATTTCAGCTAAATAGCAATACAATTAAGCTTAAACAGTTGAAATAGATGTATTGAATTTAAAGATTGCATCATGCATTAAAGGTAACATGTGTAAGATTAAGGTGAAAGTGATGCAGTGGGTTCATTCTGTGGTAATGACAATACCATACATTTATATATCCAGGTGGTTCTAAACTCTTCACACCATCACTGAATACACATTTTCAGCCCTTTCAGTTGCATCAGAAGCAGGTCGTCTTTATGCAGGCGGACATGTATTTATCTAAGTTGCACAACCGTGTTTTTACAGGTGCCTTGAAAATACAAAATAAACACTAGGTTTTTATGATAACTGAAGTCTCCGACATGATTGTGAGGATAGAGAGAGACGTGGGATTTGAACTTCACCACCAGCGATGGCTAAATTCAACACACCATACCTTGAAACAATGGATTAAATACCAGAGCCACAAAGCAATACATGTCAGAATGTGTCTTCCAGCTCTGAAAGCTCACCACACCATAAAGTCATTACCTTGTGCTGAGGGAAACATAATTCATGAATCATTTGGAAGCCCAGTTAAGTTTATCTCTCATATCTAAATAGGCAATATATTGAATGCATGCTTCATTGATCAAAACTGTTGTGGAACAACTTATCAGGCTGCCATCTTTAACTACTATTAAAGATCTTTTTTTCCCTTTCATCTACCGTCTTCACTCGGCTGAAATCACTTCGACATGATAAGACAGTCAATTTGGATGTCAGCTCTGGCTACAGTAATCACACTGGCCACCAGATAAGTGTGTCTTTATTTATTTATATTGAGCCCCGTGCGTGTCGAGTTGAAGATAATAGTTTCATTTGGCAGAGAAAGTTTGCCAGCTGCCCTCATTGTGGAGTAAATGTGACACATTCCTGCTTCATTAGGATTCATTGGGCTGACAGAGATGGATTCACGCGATGAATTAACAATAGCAAAAGCTACGAACATGCAGGATCCTATAGATCTCTCTATTTATGTAGCCAGGGCTTGAACACGTGTGTTACGGCTTTTCGATTTACAGATCCCAGGTGACGACAGGGGGAGGAAGATGGATGTTCACACTCCAAAAAGTAGTGGTTCAAGAGAAATGCCTTCAATCAATTACGCGAACAAGACACCTTGCGATTACTTTTCAGTAATCGTATTGACAAATCTTTATCTATCTGACAAAATAACAAATGAGATATCTTGTAATAACTGATGATAGTTTATCTTAAAGGGAGAATAGGTTCTTTCATCCAGGTCATGGTATCTGGCCAAGGTGTGCACATGACAATAGGACTTATTCAAGAGGCCTCATCAGTCTGAACTAAGAGAATAATAGAATAACAAGTTCATTTTCTGTATCACAACAAGCTTCTATAAAGATCCAATTAAAAATGTGTTGTTTCTATGAGTATATAATCAATTGAGTATACAAATTGTTTATATATACAAATTATTTCCCTTAAACGAGGAGGGGAAGGTTGAGGTGATGTGTGTTCAGGTGCAATATGAATCCTCTCCATTTGATGTCACTAAATCCTACACACTGTATCTTTAGGGTTAAGCTCATATTTGACTGTTGCAGTAATCGATGAACCACTGTGCCAAAATTAGCATAATCCAGTGATGGAGGTGCAGATTTCATCAAACCATAGCTTGAGTTAATTCTAGAGTAACAGAAATGTAATTATGAATATCACTTCTGATGCATTACCATGAATATTACACACTGGTCTTTTAACCCTGATGAATATTTACAAAACTCCCATTAATTATTGTGTTGTTGATAAAACTTCAAGCTCGTCGTTGTACTCTCCATTTTGATCTTAATTAAAAAGTCTTCACAGTCAACTTAGTATTTGAAAGTTATGAATATGCCTCTCTGCCGTAAAACATGGACGGCTCAGTATCACTGAGTGCTGAGCTGTTGTTGGTTGTGATTCAAAGCACTGGTTCCATTTCCACATTAGTCTGAAATGAAATGAAGCTCAATCTAATTGATTTCTTGTGTTACTTGCTATCAACAGATGGTAAGGTCAGCTGACAGTGTCCTTGTGGTCTGAGGGTAACACCCCTGTGCATTAGTGCCTCAGCTTATCTTCTGCTACATTTGTAATCTTGAGGCATGCTGAAGTGGACATTTTGATGAAGTGTTTTTTTTTTTTTTTTTTTTACAAAACTTATCTCCACGGCCTCCGAGAGACTATCAGTGACAGACTCCCATTGTTTCGCGGGTCGGCGCAATGCCAGGAGGGACTGCTTGTCTGAGTCCGTAACGGCAACACCGTGGAGTGGAACGCAGCAAATGGTCACTTATCCTGCTGCTTTAATACATCTGACATGAGTTAAAGCAGTGATGTGGAGGGATTAAGAAATATCTAATGGCATTTCTGCCTCAACTGAGAGAAATGAAAGGTGACAGGGATGACAGGACAAAGACGGGGATGTTGGACACCAAAGAGTCCTGTGGAAAAACAGGCTGCGTTAGATGGACATTAATCAAAAGCAGCTATGATGATGTCATGGACTCTATTTGTTCGACTACAAAAGACGTCTCCTCTCACACACTGATTAGAGTTTCTTAACAGTTTCACTGAGTGAGACCGAAATAGAATACGTTGGAATTTTGAGAATATCACCTGGAAGTCACCTTCGGGGTTCATTAGGCCTTGTATGAGGTGAGCCTATGAAAGGGGCCCTCTTATAAGAAGGCTTCATATTTGAAATTAAAGGGCATACTTACAGTCATATACTATTACAGAGCTTATTATTACCATCAGTGCCTGTGCAGCAGCAGCAGGAGGATTTTGCACTTCCACAATAAGGCACAAGAGGTCAGAGCTCCACTGCAAATGCCAGTGTCTGGTCCACACTGAGTCTATTCATCGCTATATCATTAAGGGCTATGCCTGAGAGATGTCTGCTGGAATAAGTTTGCTTAAAACATCATTACAAATCCAATTAATGGTGTCATTAAACTAGATAGAGAAGAGTGACAACACTGTGAGATTATAAATTATTCTAAATTACAGAAAGCCTGAATACCAGGTAGAAATCTCACTGTTACCATGTTTCAATGCCACGTGTCTGGTGTATTTATGATAATTAGTCCATTTCATATTATGATTCATGTATTAAGATGTACATTATGTTCAAATTCAGTTTATTACGGTTATTCACTTATATAAAATATGATACAAACTTTTGTTTCAGATTCTTATAGAAAAAATTATCTTTAATAAAACCACAAGTTCTGTCATGTAAATTAATGGATGTTGCTACATCCAGGCTATTTCTATCTCTCTCACACATAAACAATATTTCATTACCGATGACATGAGAAGGTGAACAGCGTGTCTGATTTGTGAACGTCTTATTTGATCAAAGTTCCTACTTATTTTCCTTTTAGCTAAAGTTAATGCAGATTAAAGATAAAGACCACTACTAATACACAAATGTATAAAATGTATGACTTAAAAATTTCAATTTGCTGTTATCATTCTTTTTTTTCATGCAATGTCTTTGAACATCCACATTCTGTGACATGATACTAAATAGTTTGAGCATGATAGCTATGACCGTGGGATGGAATACATGACAAGCTGACCAAAGATTGTGAAAGCTGAACAAAGGAAAGATGTAAAACTACCTCTGCACATCTACTCCGTGTAGAGTTACAGAGAAAGTTGAAGCAGATGTGAAATCGAGTCTGAGACAGAGTCACGTCAAATCATGAATTACAGTTCCTGTATCGTGAGCATTTTCCAAACGTAAAACTCAAACTAGAAGAGTAACACCACGCAAATACATTTAGAAGCTTTTTTATAACCTTTTTATAGCTGCTTTAATTTGAGAGCCACTGACTGTAAGCTATTACCTGTCTTAGTTACGAGTCTATTATGCAATAAATAATTCAGGTTTTTAGCTGTATACCTAACATTTTCAAGACTTTGAAGCAGCAATGCTAATTCTACATGTTTTCATTGGTTTCTGAGCTTTCTGGCTTGGACTGACTGATGTGGATGGTAACAAAAAATAAAGCAGCAAAAGATTTAGAGATATCTAGTGGTAAAGGTAAATATTGCAGGGTTATATCCAGCACCTCACCTTTGCAGAGAACCTCTAGTTTGTCCCTTCCGGGTTACTGTAAAAACATGGCAGTGAAATATGGCCGAATGGAGGACCTGCTCCTGATGTAAATAGAAAGAGCTCAGCAAATGATTTCTGCTCATAGACATCAGAATTAATTCAGCTAAAGCTGCTAAAGCATTGGACCTTTGAAATAGTACAATACTTTCTCCATCAGATGATCAATGGACACTTTAAGCATTTTCATACACATGTAGACTGAAGTCAAACCCCCGCAGGAGAACATGAATATCCCATTAAAGCTAATCTGTTGTCTGCTTTAGCTGTCAGAGAAGGTTTTCCATCTCACACGCCGCGTTCCCATTTCCTCCTCCATCGTTAAGGACATTGACACTGAGAGGATTACAAGGTAAATCAATAAACATGGCCGACTTCATGAATGAGCGCGAGCCTCTGTGAGCCCACAACCCACACACCATAGGTTGGGTCTATTTACCGCCGATACCAACCCACAGCGGAATTCTCTATAGTTAAGATAAGATGTGGCCATGGCATCACAGAGAAAAGGCATGTCAGTGCTGTACAGCACTAAGACACATGGTGCCGGTCCATCACAACATGGACGTCAGCTCAATCAGGGGGAATGCAGCAAAGATTATTAAAAAAAATAATAATAATAATAATGAAATAACAATTTATAATCTTCCCCTTTTCCGTGCTCACAAACAGTCTTTGACTGCAGATTCTCCACTTTCTGCAACTTTAGCAACTTCACACTTCCATTTTCAGTTGGAAAGTAGATCTGTAACTTTCAGCAAATGGCATGGGACAAGAAGAAGAGGCAAGACTGCCGACCAGACAGACGAGCGTTCCACTCTCCAGCTCTTAACAAGCATAGTAATACATCAGTCAAAAGCAATAATTTTACCATTAATGAAATTCCAATTTGCCTTCAGTGCATTTCACGTTGACATTTTCCACATTGCAACAGAGCTTTGATAAAGTTTTTAAAATGCAAAAACGCATCTAAGAGGCTAAAGAGCAGCCCGGGTGTCAGCGTGCCTGGCAGAGGACTATGGTACTTAATTTTTATCGTCGTGTGCCCGGGGCACTGGAAGCCTGAATGTTAACATTGGCTCCATTTTCATTATCATCGTATGATTATGGATTTTACTGCATTTAGCTGATAATACAACTAGGAGCTCACCTTAAAAGAAGTTGCTGGAAGGTTTCATTTCTGCCCAAATGAAATTTTCATTTGACAAACAAGTATAATTAGGCTGCACTTCTTGTTCAGTGTCAGTCTGTTTTCTGATTGAACTTAGACCAATTTGCTGCCACTAAATGAGTTTGAATAATTTCCATTCTGAATGTCTCGGGGACATTAGCTTTAGGAGTGCTAAGTGGCAGCATGCTTTTTGAAGTTGCTGATTATTGGATGCCACCCCGGTCTACCTATACATTTTTTTCCCGAGCTTACTTCAAAGTTAACGAGGAAAAAAAAAAACCCACCTCGCCTACCTTGGAGTACAATGGGAAATTGAAAGTGTTTTTTTGGCCAGGTCTCGGAGGCAAAATGAAAATGACTTTAATAAGTGTGTAATAAACTTCGTTAGCTTCAATGCTCTTTGCTTCCTCACTTTATTTCTTTCATCTGGCCACTTTCATTGTACAGAATGAGCGGATTTGTTTCTGTTGAAACTGTGCACCTCATAACTAATACTGCAGTATCGCTTTCATTAAACCACTAATTACAAATTAATACATGGATTATGAGAACTGCTGCCTCTCTGTTATTATTAGAAGTAGTGTGACACAGTACTATTTAGTATCCATCAGGGAACAAGCAACGAAGCTGGTCACTGAATTCTCGGCACAGCCTGTATCCACATGAAGTGTTTATTTTATATAACACAATAAGCATAAATATATTAGCAAATAACACAGCTACAGATTACCTACTATTAATAGAACTGTAAGCTTCTGCAGCCACAAGCTGAGACACAGCAGACCACTGTGAATGGCAGAGGAAAGTGGGGTTATTTGTATATTCACCCCTAATGGATTTGGTAGATAACCTAAAATCTGAGTAACAGCTATTTCAGTGGGGTAATCCAGTCATCCTCAAAAGAGGAAAAAAATGAATAAATAAATAAACAGCAATGTGGAGCGAAACCGAACGAGAGAAATGGGGTGAATAAAATTGGTGAGGGCAGAAGAAAGAGCGGATCACAAATAAAGCTCAATGTGGGATTGATGAGAGGAAATGGGGATTTTGACAATGTGATTAAGTAATGGTCTGAAAATATGGAGGCGACGGCAAAAAAAAAAGAGAATAATTTACTCAAATGTAAGAGAACTGCATGTCAATGAGGGGCGGAATTACATTTCATTATCATAAATAAGGAAAACCAAACTGTGGCTTAGTTGTGAGGAGTTTAAAAGCTTGTGAGCCAAAGACTCAACCTCAGATCTTCCAGCACGGCTCAGAATGTTTAATTTAAAGCGTGTGAAATCATTTGTAGGTTATTCAAACATCTACATCCAAAATAGTATAAAATAAAAATACTGTGTATCGTTAACCCTATATTCCTCACTCTTTGTGCACATAAACAGCAGATAGTGTCCTGCCCTGTGTGGCACTAAATAACAGAGCTGCACACAGAGCAGAGAGGTGGTCTGTGGAGCAGGGGTCTATTGAACTAACATGACAAAGGGCTCAGAGACCACTACAAAGTGGAGATAATGCTGTGGGATCGACTCAAAAGGCAGAATTACTCCGAATCCAAAAGGATTGCAGCACATCTGCAATTCATTTGTATTGTGCTCATTTTTCCAAGGAGTGAAATGACGCCGAAACTTGTACAACAAGCTGCACGACGCACTGCGGCTTCATCAGTCTGCAAATCCATCGATCAACAAATGCATGCGGGTAAAAGAATATCTCCAGTGCAATGAGAACAACAACATGGTTTTTTTATAGACTGAAATTTGAATGATGTCGCAGCTGTGTTGTTTATGTGCAGTCAAATCCAGACTGAGAACCAACTTAGATTTACAATGACTTGACTTGACTGTATTTTTCAAATGTGGATTGATCCATGGACCAGATTAAAAGATAAAAGCTCAATTTAATAATTCCCAGCAGCTTTTATTTTTTCTTTCTTTTTTATAGATGTGAACTTGCAAAACTGTATCTACTACAAACAGGAATAGAGTAAAATGGGTTTACTGTGCCCACTTCAGGAGACATGTGCTGTGACCTGATTAACAACAGGTGTACATTTGTATTCATAACATTACATCCGTCTTACTGAATTTATATTTGAACCAGTGAGTCACTGAAGTGAAATACAGTTAAAGGTGCAGTGTGTAAGATTGGGTGACATCTAGAGGTGAAGTTGCATGATCCCCTCATCCTTCTGACCATGCAGGAGAACCCATGCAGTTGTCATTAAAACACTAAAGATGTTTAGTATGTGCACTCGGGGCTCCTCGTGTAAATATACATTAAAGGGCTCATTTAAGGGATATGGAAAAAATAAAACATTTAGGTGATTATGAATTCATGAAAAGGTCAGTATGAAATTGTTTTGGAATATTTTTAGAAGTAACAACAATGACCAAAATCTTACAGTGTGTAAGATTTGGTGACATCTAGTGGTGAAATTACATGTTGTATCCATCACCTCACCCTCACCCTTCTGAACATGCAGGAGAACCTATGGTCGACTTCAGTTGTCATTAAAACTCAGCAGAGGTTGTACATTCACCCTGGGCTACTGTAAAAACATGGCAGCCCCCGTAGAGAGGACCCCCTCCTCATGTAAATATACATTCATGGGATCATTTAAGGGTCATGGAAAAAAATAAAACATTCAGGTATAAATGAGGTATTTATAAAATCGTGAAAACTTCAGTATGTAATTGTTTTGTGATCTTTTTTGTATTAAATATCACACACTGCACCTTTAAAGGGATATTTGTATATATAGCATATAAGGATAAATCATAAAATGCTCTGTATTTCTGCCCACTCATTAGCTTAATTCCAAACGGAGGCAGGATGGAATGATTATTCTGAGTTGTGTGTCAAAAGCTTCGAAACTGCAGCAGGTGACAGCACAGAATTCGAGCCGGCATGGTGGAGTGTCATGCTCACTTCTCTGTCTCATGCAGCACTTTGTCAGAAAGTGTTGACTTTTGCTGCTTTTTACATCTGCCACAATAATTACCAAGAGCCTCGGCGCATTGTGTAGACAGGCAGATTGCTGGTGTGTGTTCACTAGCTGGTTTTCAGTTGATGCCAGTGGAATTTTAAAAGTCTGTGTGAAATGTACCCGAGTGCCATTTCTGACAAATCACAGAAGTGAGCGAAACATTCACTAAGCATTTGAACTTAAATGGAATACCGGTTGTTGTTATTCTACTAAGCTAGTGTGAATTATGTGGTTACAGTTTGAAAGGACTCTAATAATATAATGTTGGCAAGAGGGAGATTGTTATTTTGACAATAGATGCTCAGTTTTAAGCCTCATGCAAATTCCTTGAACTTAATGGGGAACTGTAGAACATTGAGTTTGTTCCTTGCTCTAATCAAACAGATGTCCTACATTTACTATTAGAGGGTCCGGTCCTTTACGGGGGGCCCAACATGGTCATTTCCAGCTCTGTATTCTTATTTTGGGACTCTGCTGAAGGATCTCTGCAGTTTGAAATAGTCATTATTTACCTCAAAGTGCCTGTTCCACGCAGCCACACAGCTGAGCCTCTCGCTGAAACCCGGTAAGACGATCTGAGGCCCCCTAAAAGAGCCCCCTCCACTTTCCTCTGACTGGACATCTGACAAAGTCTGTGGAGGGAAAACACAACCAACACTTTAAGGCATGTTGATCTCCTCTGATTGGTTCGAAAGTTCGCAATAAAACTCAAGTTTAACTCAGATAATGGCCTGGAAGTGAGAGCATCTCAAATCTGTCCATTCAAATTCAATTTACTTTGGGATGCAGCACCAAAAGATCAGGATATCTAAATGTGATGTGTAAACTCCATTACTTGTTTTTTTGAGAGACATTTTTATCACAATCACATAAACTTTAATGTTTGGAGAGACACATGAGGAGCACCATGTACTTCATAGAACCCCACGCTCCCTAATTTTGTATTACTACTTAAGTACATGTGGAATTTGTGCAAAATCGTTTACCTGTGCCATCAGTTCTTTGTATGTGGGAATCAAATGCAATGATGTACAATCACACAGCTCATCTGTTTTGGAAGGAGTGGTGCTTGACATGAATCAGCACTTATACATATTATCATTAAATATGTCTGAATGTAACATTAGAGCAGCTTGACACATTTAATACACGCATTAATTGTTATAATATTTTGTTGGGATGGAATGATGAATTAAAAACTATTATTCATTGATAACACAAGTAGCTGGCAAGTAACTTGCTAATCACATCTCTTTGAAATGAGGGCAGTAAATGCACTCGTCACTACGATTCCATTGTGAAACAATCAATTTCCACTCTTCTTGAAGCATAAACACTTCCTCTGTTGTCATTTGCAAGTTCTTTGAAAGCACATTATTGGTTCATCATTATTTTTCAAACAAAACATCTGTAAATGATCAAATTTAGCTTTTGTCATTTGATCATCAATCCAAAAGATTTCATCAACATATTAATAAATTATCAAAATATTTGTTGACTGCAGCTCTGATTCAGAGCAGAGATGTCATCCCTCGGGGATTACTGTTTACAATTAAGTCATGTCTAACACGGACATCTAACAATATCAAATGATTTATTACATAAAAACACGGACAATCGGGAAAACTAATGTGTTACAACTCTTCCACACGTTTCACTCATGGATGTAAATGATATAAACGATTGTCCAGTCATGATTTGTTCCATGATGGCACCGTGTGTACTAACTACATCACACATCATCTCTGCCATCCTGCAGAGACTATAGCACAATCAAAAAGTTTGAGAAGTAATTAGAGCAAGTCAGAAACGGCTTGTCATCTCCCACGGTTTCCAAAGATTACATCGGTGGTAACCCACTCGGCAAACGGTGATAAAGCCAAAATCTGATTTTGGTATCTCCAGCCCACAGTGTGCATCCCCATCCATAAGAAAGCTGCTTAGCCTTGGCAGCTCCAGCGCCAGTGTGAGTTGGTGCAGTGGCGACAGTGCAGTGTAAGGAGCCTGTGCACTGAGCTGTTAAGAGCCTGGTGATGAAACGGAGACAAACAATGTCAATATTCCAGTATCCCACTTCAAGTCGCCCTCTCATCATTAAAGGCAGAGTCGATCGTGTTGATCACATGCAGCTGCTGGTGGGAGTTTACCCAGCTTCAATAACCACTGGCACTGCCACTCTATTCAGATCTGTGGCTAAATCCCAGGTGAGTGACAGGTGCCAGCTACAGGGCTGTTAGGAGAGAGCGTTTGTTGATATAACCATGTTTTCCTCTCTTTGAGTGACTGATCTGCAAAGGTACACATAAAGGCCCTCCTTCAACAATGTACACAGAGAGCACTTCGAAAGGAGTACATAAAAATGCATCCCCCCCTCCCTCTCTCTCTCTCTCTCTCTCTCCCTCTCTCTGCAACATTAAACAGCGTATGAGGGTTTGGGGGGAAGCGGCAGAGCGGGGCAGGGGTGGGGGTGGGGGGTGGGGCAGCTTCGGTGGGCGGCATTTGCCGGGGTGCAGGGTTGGTGGGGTGGAGGGGAGGGGATGGCGGGGGTTGGCTGAGGGACTCAAACAAACGAGTGGCAAGTTTGCATTTGCCCATACCAACAAGCTCCTATCTCATTAACAAACCGCTGAAATAAAAGAGTGGTTTTTTGGCTCACAGCTATAAAAAAAAATTATCATAGTGATGATGTTCCTCAGCCGTCAACAGAGCTGTGATAACGTTGTTTGATGATGACTTTCCCATGAATGTTAAGCAGCCGCCGCGGCAGAGGAAAGGAGCTTATCAGCGCCTAATGCCCATCTCTAATTCCTGCCCTTCTTGAACTAGCCATTTTCTAACAGCGTTAACTGTCAAATTTACATCCCGTCTTAATGCCACTAAAGAGTACGGGGGATGAAGAGTAAATGACAGCAGTGTAATGAGGAAGGCAAGGCATTCCCTCTCCCCCTCTCTTTCTCTGAGAAGAGGGAGATTTCCGCTATACGGGGGCTTTTATTCCTCCTGCGCTACCATGATGCCGTGATGGAGAGCTTACCTGTGAACCCACTGTACTGAAGGTGCACGTCAGCTTAATTAGCAATGACTTCTTTTGTGCAGGAGGAAAAATAGATTTTTTTTTTCCATCCAAAGCACGGCTCCAAATAAATTTGTCGCATAATGAAAAATTCCCACAATGCAGCACAAGTGGAGACATTTGAATGTCAACATTGTGATCCATCCACAGGTAACAAGCAAAATGGATCATAATAAGCTATGGCCAACATTTGATCACAATAAACCGAGATCAGAGGGGGTGCAGTTAAAACACAGCATGGTGAAAAATCACCATCAATCGTTTGCATGTTTTTGTTTAACCACAAAAATAGCGGTATTTCCATTACTTCCCTTTTATCACAAAACTAGCTTATTAACACATGATGAATCCAGGAATAATAATGCTGTTGTTCTGTAGTTTGAGAGCAATAGTCACATTCATATCATTGTCATGTCACTGTAATTGTCTGCTCACAATCTCATCTTTCACACACTGTGTGATTGTTTCTTGGTGTTTGGTGCACATAATGAAAAAATTTAATGTCCTACATCAGTTTTTCTGATTTGGTTCAATTGAACATTTGTTATCTGGGAAGTGACCCTTTAATTTCCTGCTTTTAAATTGCCATTTTGTGCATCAAGTCAATTAATGTGGCTGAACTACTGAGGGAGACAATTACCTCTGACATTCCAATAGAATCGTGTGAAAATTACCAGAGGTTCACAGGTTCATGGGGGAAAAAAACAGATAATATAGAACATGAATGTGGTTCGTCCTGTATATACACAACTCAGCTATAGTTTCACAGGTGCTGCAACAACTATTTGATAAATCAATAACAATCAATTATCTAAACCAGAAATTAATTTGGTGGTGAAATTATAAAATGTAGCATTTGCCTTTTCATCAAATTAAGTAAAAAATAAAAGCAAAAAGTGACAGATTCGATTGTAGTTGGAGTCCTCATTCAATGTAAAACAACTGTTGTTGTTACACAGAGGGCAATAAAACAACATCGGTAATTACAGTCAATCATCATCAATAGCAATATAGCAAAGGGGCAATATATATGCAGAGAATAATTATGCATTGTGTAATGCACAGCCTTTGCTCACCCTCAGTCTCTGCTCATAAAGAATCATTTAAATCACTTAGGAGTAATAATGAGCTTTTAATCTTTGGACAATAATGTGACAGCCATTGTGATAGTTAGCCAAACTGGTGTGAAGGAGTTACTTTTGTCATATTGACCAGCCCTAATGTGTATATATGCACAGTATTCTGCATGCACATAAACAAACAGAGATAAATGCACAGCATAACTACAAACTTAACAAAGACAGCCTTTGAATCCATGTGCATTTCTTCCCCTGTTCCTTTTATGCAAATGAGACAAGTTGAATGTTTCTGCATGTAATTTAAGATGGCATTTAAGCCTCCTATCCCAGATACTATCGTCATAATTAATTCATCAGGTAATATTTCCCATTATTCAAAGGCATGATTTTTATGTCAAGCCCGGTAATGAACGGTTACGAGGACACACAACTGTCAAGCTACAAAATACAACAGTGTTTCGTGTTATTTATTAGGCAAGTTACTAGATTATTGGAAGGGAGTGTTTCAGCTTTGAGTTGCGATACAAAATATGCGCCAATGTGTAAAAGCATATTTAGTTTCTTAATATTTTCGCTGGGACCGGTGAGCGATGAGCACCACGCCGTGATGTCCCAAGATTTGGACTCAATCATTGGCGGCGGATTCATGTTCGATATTCAATCTTCATTTTCAGACAGAGAAATTGGAATGAAGATAAACAGTAGAAAGGTTGTACCTTTCCGTCGGAGCTGGTATAATCAAGCATGCAAGTGAACCTATGAATATGTAGTCCATTTCATCTGGGGGTCGGACTCTGGTGGCGCAGGCCGGCCGAGATTAAATCTCAGCTCATCTGATTGGCCCATATAGAGATTCAAACTGAGCTCATTTCATGCTGATCTGGTTGCCTCCAGTGAAACTATCCAACAGGCACAAGGCTGTAATGATTTGGAAAGGAATGAGACAACAGATAAATGGTGGAATGAAGTTGAAGGGCCTTCCTACCTTTGAGAAGAAATATTTCAATTTAAATGTATTACTTTATCAGGATAAGGTCCTCGAGCTGCGGAGCTCTGAGATTACTTCAATTAAACATCAAATGTGATGAACCAATGGCAAATGAACAAATGCTGTGTGCGCCCCTGTTTTTTAAAGGCCGACGCTCTGCTATTGTTAAGAGATACCATATTATAACTACACTAAATGTCCTGAATATAGCCCGTTAATACAAGAAATTAACACATGCTGTATTTTGTCCTGACATTATTAGTTAATGAGGGAATTAAATATACTTCCTGTGAATCCTGTGAAACTATATTTCGTTTTTGGTCAATTAGTCTCATCTTGAAATAATAATCTGTGGCTAACAAACTTAAAGCAGATATAATCTCAGTCCATGCATGACCTCCTTCTACATTGTTTACAGAGTAATATGAATTTGATAATATACATTATACAGGGTATCACAGCAATGCAACCTGAATTTTAAAGATTTGTAGGAAAACTCTTTCCTGAACTGTGTTTAATGCTGTCGTTTCTATAAATGTATTTATATTTGTTTCGTTCGTTGGGGAGCAGTTCCATTCATGCAATTCTTCCAAGTCTTTGGACTTATTGGTTTAGAGAGAGGAGTTATCAAATGTGTTTTTACATATGAACTATCTACACTTTGTCCTAGTTCAGAGGGTCGGTATGGTAATAGGGAAAATGTGATTTGTGTAATACTGGAATCACTGCCATCTTATAGCTCACATTTACCTTCAAAGTGGCATGTGTAAGATTTTAGGGAGCATATCCATTGAATTAGAAAACACTCAATCATCTTTGTTGTTAACGTGGATGGAGCCATTTATACAACATCTACATGAGAGCAGCCCCCCGCCCCCACCCCCATCCATCCATGGTGGCTGCTATACAGAGGGGAAGAGTTGGCTGCAATCTGTAACCTCACCACTAGGTGGCACTTAATCGAATACTTTAAAGATGAATTGAAAACACAATAAAGGAATTGACCAAAAAATAAATAAAAATGATCAAAGCTTGTGGTGAATGTTGACTCAACAAAGTGATGTATCAATTATGGAAATACACAGTAAATATGTAAATCAATCGGATTTAATAAAACTAGGAACTTCTTATTTCAGCAAGACACGGCACTGGTGCGTCTCCAACCCTTCCCTCTGTGTGCGCTCGGCTGCTGCTGAGCTCTGCCTGTGGGCACAACAGATTTGACACAAGAGTGCTGATGAATCTCATCAGTTTAATGTGTTTATGCCTGCTAAGCCCTACAAGCTTATTGCTGTTCAATGGAGTGCTACAAAGTTACCTAATTTCCCCCCTGGTTGTATCTCCACACGCGGCCTCTCCCCGGGTCGGCACTGGCAACACAGACTCTGTGCAGTCGCACCGCGTTCCGTGCAACCTGTGGAAGCCAGCATCCGTGCTGTGTCTCTCCGATTTGTGTTATCGAGCAGAGAAAAGACTTTGACGGAAATACAGTGAGAGCAGATATTACTGTTGCCCCCCCCCCTCAAATATAACCCATGACTGTCTCTCTCCCTGCACACTGATACCTTTTTACAGCCTTTTCACACAGTAAGTGCTTTAGTCTTATCTCTGCTGCCCCCACCTTGCCTGTCTCATGTTCCAACCAATGAGACTGACTCGCGGTATGACAGCTAACACCCAGTATTAATTAAAATGTCATGCCTCCAAATCAATATTGTAAAACAGTTCAAACACAGCCTCATCGCCACTGCTGTGATAAGTGCTTTTGGGTGACAGGTGAGTCCGGGGAAAGTGATGCAGGAGAATGGTATGATGGAATTATCCGGAGAGAACATGTAACATTAAAATTTATGAACCCCCCTATGTGTTACTTCACCGCTCACAATTGCAAATTATCCGCACTGTCACAAAATGTGCGAGCGCTAAACTGACACATCCATAAGTCAGCAGCAACAGGCCGGGAGGCAAGAACTCTTTGGCTTTTCACGTCTGACTGCGAGGTGTTAAAAGTGACTAATACACAGTCATTTGGGGAAGAGGCTCTCAGTGGGGGGATTTATCAGAGCGACTAAAATAGCAGCAATCCATCTGATTAAGTCCCTGTTGACTATGACAGATAAATAATACAGATTGGTGCAAAACTCTTCACAGCAGATACCTGCATTCAAGCTTGAAAGAATTCCATGAATAAAGTCTGAGAACTGAGACATTTCTTTTTTTTTTGTGTGCAATTCTCAGCAACAAATGGGTTGATTCAAAACTTTGTTGAAGGCTGCGCATGTTCACACACACACACACACACACACACACACACACACACACACACACACACACACACACACACACACACACACACACACACACACACACACACACTGGATGTAAGACACCGCTCAAAAGCAACGCTCAGGATACGGATAGAATGTGACAAATTCTGTCAGAGTAAATATAGTTTAATAAATGAATTAGCTTCATAAATAATGGCTGTAATGACATTTTAGGGGACAATAAGCCTAAGCGTTGTCAGGAAATAGTTGATGTATGAGTTTCATGCCTCAGCGGTTCCTCAAAATGAATAGGCTCGGGAAGATAGCAGGGGCCTGCAACCAGCCTATTTCCTCGAATTATCTACTTGTTGTCAATTTGCACAGTGGAATTACACATGCAAATTGAACTGCCTGCACAAACACCACTTGGAGATGATAAAAACAAATTAACAAAGGCTATAGAAGGAGGATTTATTTCACTGGCTAACCCAGGTCAAGCAATACATGTATTTTACGATTGTGTGTACCCAATTTTGGTGTAATTATATCAGCAAATTATTCTTTGTAATCTTTTTTTCCCCCCTCAACCTTCTCCTTACACACATAATTAACTTGGTTCACATCCTCACACACAGGAAACACAGCTTGCCTCTGTATCTGAGTAGCACGGTTCAATCTGATGTGGGCGTTCACTCTCGTCACCTTCCCACGGCGAAAATCCAGGGAAGGGTGAGAGGTCGACAGTTTAGTGACACAGTTTAATTCAAGTGTTTGTAAAGCGCTCCACAAATCGATGTGGCACCAGTCACAATGTTAAAATATATATAATCACCTCTTAACATTGTCCCTCATATTGGGGGAGGAAATTAAGTGTCCCCGGACCTCCACGTTTGCCATTAGATATCTCATTTACTTTGTACACACAGTGCTAATCTGCGCTAATGAATTCTGCCACACCAAGCCAGATCGAGATGACTTAAAATTATTAGCACTCGCGCAGATATGCCTTTCCTCATTTGAGGCTCAATTTGGCTGGCTCGCAAAAACACTCTGTCACAGTAAGATACTAATAATTAGGGTTTTAAGATGATTAGTTTATCTCTGTGCTCTTACAGTCCTGCCTCTTATCCACCATGGCCAAAACTTAATAAGAGGCTCTAAGTTTTAAACAGCCAACTCCAAATTACCAAGAAATGACGGAAATAATGAACTGGAGCGCATGCCAGGGAGAGAGAGAGAGAGAGAGAGAGAGAGAGAGAAGGAGGGAGAGGGAGAGAGAATGAGAGAGGGGGCGAGGGAGGGAGAGAGAGAGGGACGGCGGGAAAGCTGAGAGACATTAATTCAAGTGTGAAATAGAACACAAAGTCTGGTAATCAATAAGGAAATGATTCAGACCTGTAATGCCAAAATTGTTTAGCATTAGCAGGACTTTGTGACTCTCATTTACCTTCGGACGCTGCCGTGCTCAACTTGTCACACATGTAATTAAAGTGGCGATAATGCTGAGTGAGTGATACCAGTTAATGGTTGCATATTTTAGAGGATGAGATAGAGATTTTACATGTTCCAGATGACATTCAATATAGCATAAGCCTTATCGGCTCAGTTTAATATGTGGCGCATTTTTGCAAAGCTGGTCAGAGTAAATCCCCCGTCAGGGTACGGGAAGGTCAAGGGGAGTGCAAGGTCTCCAGGTTTCATTTGTTTTACATTTGTGTAATGAGACAGACCACGCTATTGGATCTCACGTCTTTGTTGTTGGCTCGCAAAACTTTGTAGATTAGCCAAACCTCACATCAAGAGTCTGCTCTGACTCATGGTTTACTTTCTCCTTTAATTGGATCGTTCCAAAACTTTAAGATTGTATTACTGTCTATAACGTGTTGTTAAAGCCTATTAAAGGCCCAGTATGAGATTTGATCTATTGGCAGAAATGGAATATAAGATAAAGTATCCAAATTATGTTTTCATCAGTATATAATCACGCAATTGTTGTTTTTACTGAACTAGAATTAACCTTTTAGCACAGATGCCATGTTTTTTTGACAATAATTAGGAACTGTACACAACTGTTACAAACTCAAACACCTTTTAGGTTTTTATACTAGCTGTAGGCTGCCATAGACTGTCATGTTTGCATGGGGGGGTGAGATTCAACTGCAACATGCATCTTCACCTCTAGTCTTGTCACTAAATACTATAAAACGTGCCATTAAAAGTGAACACAGATTGAAATATCTGAGCAGTCTGAACTTCAACTGCTTCATTCCACGCCCGTGTATGTAAAATATGGGTTACCAAAACAATGTTCCCAAGAAGAGTCGTGACATCAGCACAGTGACACTAACCTGTATAACGTGTTCAGGACTTGCACAAAGCTGACGATTCTTTGTAGATATTCCTGAGACATCATAAATCTGCAAGGACGAGAAATAACACAATCAACTTCAACAATAATGCGACAGCAGCTCTGAAACTAAACAATGTCAATGCGAGAAGCTCGATGAAGAGATAAACTGTTGTCTGGTGGCCTTTTATCCAGATCTTTTAACAGGAATGTGTAACTATTACCATCATCACATATTCCTTTTTTTCCAGGATAGATGAGAAAACATTGTGTATAATGACAATAAAGGCATTCTATTCTATTCTATTCTAAAAATACCAAATACCAAAAAACTATATTTGTAAAGTACATACATTTATGTTAAACATTTAATCATTCTCTGAGAGGGAATAAATAGAATGACCTCTCCAGATTTATATCATAAACACAGCAAATCAATGAAATGCAGATCCGAATCAGGTTAAAAATTAGGTTGTGTTTTCAAGTATTTGTACACACACATTTGCTCCAATGCAAATTGAAATGTAAAAAAGAAATCAAAAAGCTAATTAGAAATGAAACAGAAAATAACTATAGTATTGTATGTTTTTAACACACAAAGTGGAAAGGGACATATTATGTACAATTTGAACAATCATCATATGGTATGGCATAGAATGAGTAATTAGGCTTTATATTAGAAATATCCACTACTCATTTACCTTCAAATGAGGAGTTACCTGCCTTACACAATACAATAGTACCTGAAATACGTCCCCTTCACACACACAGCGTCTCGCCTTTAACCTTTTCACATAAACATTAAGTTACAGGTTTTAGTCTACATTCACATGGTAGACAAAATATATAGGCCATAATTTATGTAGATTGTTGGGCTGTGCAATACGATGCAACCGAATGAAAGCCTTAATGTGAATGAGTGTGAAAGAGCAATTTAAGGCTAGATGTCCCTGTGCCAGTGCCAGGGGCTAGACAAGATTTGCATGCTAATCATTCTGATAATAATGTAATGCCCACAGCACTTTGAGCAAATTGCGAATCATTGGTCATAGAGGGAAGCTTATCTCCTCACAAATACAGGCTAACATTTGAATGATTCCTGCTAATTCAGGGACCTGTCAGCTACTTGGCTCACCTCCATCAGAAATGCTCCTCAACACTCCAGACTTCACTTTACTTCAGCACAGACACCACTAACACCACTACTGTGCCTTAAAATATTTATATTTGAGCATTAACTCTTGCTAACACGGAAATGGAGCACAGCTGGCGAAAAACACTCAAATTAGGAATGAAATGGCAAAAACCGCGCTTACCGAACAACAGCCAATCAGAGTTCTTATCTTGTCCTTCCTTTTTCCTTTTCTGTAAGAGTAGCTCCGATTGGACGAAGCGCTCACTGTGCCCGCTAAGCCAATCGTCGCGTTTCTTGAGCGAACGTCAGTCTGTGTACCCGGAAATGAGTGTCCGCTCGAACTGCAGGCGGAACTAACCGCCTTTCAACCGGTCTTTTTTTTTGTTTATTGATATTATCGACACGCGCTTAATCTGCCTTGGAGGTGTCGAATCAGAATGTACAGTGGACTTTTACCCAGAGGTTTAACGGAGGACGACCTGAGTGACGACGGGCATGAGGAGGAAGATGAAGAGAGAAAGACAGAGGGAGCTAAGTGCAAGAGCTCAGTGCACGAGAAGGAGGAAGCACGAGGGACTCAAAGTGTTTGTGATGTTGACAGTCGTTCCACAGCATGCAGTCTGCCTGGAGTATCCCAGGAAATGTGGAAAGTACGTTGTTGAGCGGTATAGTGAGCTAGTACTAGCTTAGCATTCAGTGCTACAAGCTACCTGTCTTGCTATTGTATCTATCCTATAATACTATAGTCGTAGTGAGGGCTGACAAATGGTTAACAGTTCAATTTCTGCTTAGCCTCCAGCCCTGTATGACCGAATGTAGGTGAGGTAACTGAATGTCATAACATAATAGTTTTACCTCAGGGATAGATGATCAGGGTTTGTGGTGCAGTTGGGAATTCATCAGTTCGTACCTTTTCTCTGTTCTCTAGAAATTCCAGGATCTGCGTCAGAAGAATGATGAAATGAAGACAATGAAAGTTCAAAGAAAAAGAAAACGACGACACCACAAAAAAGGTGTCAGTGACACATGTTTTCTCACAAACACATGTCAGTACTATAGACCACCATCGTGCCCCATTGGTTTATATTTACACATACAACTTCTTCGCTGATATATATATATCAGCATGTATATATACATATGAACTGTATGAATAACTTTTATCCGTGTTTCTTTCTGCAGGAACACAAAGTGAGGAACCATCAGAATCAAGGTACCAAAATGTCACTCCATATATTCAGTGTATAGGATTTAGTGACATCTAATGGTGAAGTTGCTTGTTACAGCTAAATACCTCTAACCTCATCCTTCCCTCTCAAGCGAACCCATTGTCCTCAGTTGTAATTGAAATGTTAAAGGTGTTCAGCTTGTCCATTCTGGGCTACTGTAAAACATGTGGTGCAACATGGCTGCCTTTGTAGAAAGAACGTGCTCCTGATGTAAACATATAACATACAGGGCTCAATTTAGGGTATGAGACACACCAATTTTAACTGTCAAGTGATTATACACATGAAATCATCAGTGGAATAACCTTGTCTTTCATCTGCCAATAGAAATGGACATTATACCGTTTAAGTCTTACACACTTAACCTTTTACGATGTGGCTGAAAGAAAGCCAGACATGATCATGTGTCATTACTCCACTTGACATTATGTGATATAGTGTACTTTGTGTATTTTTACCTTGGAACTTGTATTAAATGCTTTAATCGTGAGATAGTTGCTTGAGGCGGGGGCAACAGTCTCATAAGCGAAGACCAATGACTCGTGTCCCCGGCCACTTCCACCAGCTCTTCCGGGGGGGCACCGAGGCGTTCCCAGGCCAGCCGAGAGATAGGATCTCTCCAGCATGTCCGGGGTCTGCCTCGGGGTCTCCTAACGTCCCCCTCCTCTGTATATATAATGCAGATGAATGATCTATTGAAATAATAATTACATAAGATGA
>JAFBJT010000987.1:0-44344 GCA_016785325.1 Chascanopsetta lugubris
TCTGAACAAACCATTCAGATCTGATGAGTTGCAAACTGTAGCAGGGACCATGTCAGCCTTTCCCCCCCCCCCCCCCTTTATTTCTTTATTTTAGATTAATTTAGACTACTGTGTCGTTTAGTTCATCCTCTCTCATCCCCTTCTGCTACACATCAGTGGAATTGTGTCTCCTCTCTTCCTGTAGGATTCTATTGGCAGAGCTGCAGTGGCGAAACTCACCAAGGTCTATGGCACCAAATACCAAGTTGGAAGTATCTGCAATATCATCTGTAAGCAACTTTGTCATCTTCGCTGCACCACATCATACGACCTGATATTTTTTTTTTTTTATCACAGAAAGCTGAAATAGTACAGTGTTACATTTATATGAGTCAATTGCTGTGAACCTACAAGTATACGTAAGCTATGGCAAATAGGTATAAGCAGTAAAAGCCTTTTCCTTATTGTACTTGGGTTTGGGGGGAAAAAAAGTATTTTGGCTTTTTAGCAGTGATGCAATATTTCTGTGCTTCGTGACTTCATCATTATGTAACTCATTCAAGTAAAACGTAACAAAGAAAAGAAGACCATGACAGTATAACTATACTGTGAGTGCTTCTATCTGTAATGATGCCACAGAATATGACTGTTGTGCCACTTCCTCTCCTTCCAGATCAAGCCAGTGGTGGCAGCATTGACTGGTCCTACAATATGGGCATCAAATACTCCTTTGCCTTTGAGCTGAGGGACACCGGTCGTTATGGTTTCGTGCTGCCGGCAGATCAGATTCTTCCAACCGCCAAGGAAACCTGGGCGGCCCTGAAACACATCATGGTCTACGTCCACGAACATCCATATTGATTACTGTAGTCTGACCGTGGATACACCATCGCTCATTGTTCCACACTGACATTTGACCTACCAATAAAGTCACAAATACATGAAGCAGTTTTTATTTTTCGGACTCGTATTTGTCTCTGCGTCTGTCGATGTAGAAACTGGCACCCTCATGCAATTTGAATTTTATTTTCTTGTGGTTTGACCTAATCGCGGCTGGAAAACAATGAAACAGGTGTATGACTTGAGTTTTTAATTATTTGCAACTGAGAACATTTTTTTTTTTTCCATTCTTCTTTTAAAATATACTTCAAGTAAGTCAAAGCAGATTTATCAAGCACTGGTATTAAATGCTCTACTAAGATTTAAAAATAAAAATAAAATAAAAAAGGGAAAAAAAATTCTAACTATTACAGGTCAGTTTCCCTCCTTTCTGTGGACCAGTCCTTTGTCTCAGCAGCAAGGAGCAGCCTCTTGTTTCAGTGTTGTAAAAGTCAATCAAAATGGGTTATCTGAAACAAATTGATGTGGAAAACTTCAAATCATGGCGCGGGAGGCAGGTCATCGGCCCATTCATGCGGTTTAACTGCGTAATTGGCCCAAATGGCTCTGGTAAGTGACTTTAAACCAACTTCTGCTCTTTAGCTAGGAAGCTCAGCAACAGCCACAGCACCAATGCTCTGATGCTAGCTGCTAACTCGCAATTGCTAACTGCTAATACTAGTTGCACTACAACAGCCTGCTAAAATGCTAATGCTAACAGATGGTGCTAACCTCTAACTTGCTAATGCTAACTGATTATATTAGTTGCTAAGGCATTGCTGCAAACTACAAAAACAGGCTAAAAAAAAGCTAATGGTAACTGCTTATGCTAGCATCCATGCCCTTCATGAAAATAGATGCTTCTGTTAAGTTTTCATGTTAAGTAAAGTTATTTTTATCAGTGATAGGTTTGTTAGCATAGCCTTGATAAATCCATCACGCTACAGCAAGCCGGCAGAATGAATTTACTCTTGAGAATATGAGAACTACCTAATTTAAAACAAGTATGGATTAAAATCTGTGATTTCACACAGGAAATAACCAGCATAATAGTATGTCTTTTAGCTTGAATGTTTTAAGCAGGTTAATAATACTGCAGTCTTAATTAAAATGACTTTTCTTTTATCTTGACTTGCTTTATAAGTACTGGGAGAATTCAATCCATCGAGTAAAACTTGACCAGTGCACTCATGTTTCTTTTTGCTACTGAAGCTACCTCACTTAAAACATGTTGATTATTAAACAGGCAAGTCCAATGTGATGGATGCCCTGAGCTTCGCTATTGGGGAACAGGCTGCTTTCCTCCGGGTAAAGCATCTGAGCGACCTGGTTCATGGAGCCCACATCGGACAGCCTGTGTCTGACACTGCGGCTGTGGCCATACGATACTGTGATGATGAGGAGCAGGAAACCGTCTTCCTTCGGACGATCACCGGTCAGTTATAACAAGCTTTTGTCAATGCAGGTTGTTATGAATGTTATCTTCAGCTAAACTAAGCAAGCAATACTATTTTTTACACACACAGCCATGGGTGGCCATAGTTAAAGAATATTAGATGTGATAATGTAGGTGGTATTGAAAAGTTGAGGCAATAATCCTTTTAGATACCCTATACAGCCCTTGGAGACATCAATGCATTTGTCAATTTGTTAATTATAATTTGCAACCATCTTTAGATTGGATTTTTTTTATCTTACATAGAATTTGTTACACATGTTAACAGCCTTGATATTTAGAGGATTCTGTGCTCCATGATACATACTTTGGTATCCAAACGTCTTTCCTAAATGCTTTTTATTGTATCTTTCAGGAAACAGCTCTGAGTATCGCATTAATAGCGCACAAGTTAGTCGAGCCAGATACTTGGAGGAGCTTAAGAAGATTGGTGTTGTGACCAAAGCTCGAAATTGTCTGGTGCTTCAGGTAAAGTTAACTGAAGTCTGTGCAAATGTTGTAATATACACACTCGTCTCAGTGTGTTTTATTTTGAAATGAGTTAAGGTGAAATGAAATGTTTTGCCATATACATTATAATATGGAAAACAATTAAGAGATGGTCTTGAACTTTTAACTGTAAAGTGAATAGCAGATGATGATTTATTAAATCAGTTTTAACAAATGTAAATATGTGTGGGCAGGAGGAATAGTTTTAAATTATTTGTATACCGTTGACGACAAATGCTGATTGGGGATTTGAGTTTAGTGTCAGCAATTTAACCCTAATTTGCAGACTCTTTTCTCCAAAAAGTAAATTTCAGTCTTTATATCAGTGATAAACCACAATAGAGTTGAAGTTAAAACAAGATTTGGCAGTAGTTTAAAAGTATAATTATTTCTATTAATGCACAATAGTGAACAGGGAAGATAAAGATAAAAATATATTCTTTTCAGGTCTCAGGTCAAAAAAGAGGAAAATAATTACTAAACTAGCAGGTGGCTGCAATGCACTGTAATGCCCAAAGTTTTATTAAATGATGTATAAAATGTATTAAAAAAAAGACAACAATCAAACTTCGGTGAGGACGTGTTTCAGGAACAGCCACGATGATGGCTGGAAATTGATGATCCTCAAAAAATCACATCTGTTGGTACTAATGATTTTCAATAGGGGGCAGTGGAGTCCATCGCTTTGAAGGACCCCAAGGAGAGGACCAAGATATTTGAGTTAATCAGTCAGTCCAGCCAGTATGCTGCTGACTACAATAAGAGGAAGGAGGCCCTGTTAAAGGCCAGAGAGGACACCCAGTTTTTCTTCACCAAAAGGAGGTCAGCTGCTGCAGAGAAGAAACAGTTGTCCCAGGAAATAGCTGAGGTAAAGCTGAAATTATGACAATTGCTGAATTATGACCATATTGTACTGTTATATTCTGAAGGACAGACAAAACAAAACATGTTAAATTTAATTTTCTGTCTTCATGCTTAAATGTAACACAGGCTGTCTCTGTTGATGTACACATATTATAGAGGGGAACAGGAAGTGGGTAGTGTTGTCTTTATATACCGATGAGCTCACATGAACAAGATCATTCTTTGTTCAACACAAACTTAACTTGTATGACATTCACTTCTATTGGGCATTCATGTCCATTGATTGATAGGTAACCCTTGAAAACACACACAGACACGCACACTCTCATTCACGCTCAAGTCTTTCTTCTTCAGGCAGAGAAGTACCAGGCACTGATTCAGGACCTTCACGAAAACTGCCTGCAGTTGAGCCTGGCTGAACTCTACCATAATGAGCGCGACATTGACACTGTCAGCAGCATCCTGAGGGACAAACAACTGGCTGCAGCTGAAAAGAACAATGAAGTGGTGAACGCAGAGCACACGGTCAAAACCCTCAAGAAGCAACATGGACGTCTCTCCAGAGAACAGCAGCACGTTGAAAAGGAAATCCGGTTAGACTGTGCATATGTTTTTTCACATCGTCTGTACATGTATATACATATAAACTGTACCAGAAAGGATTATGTCAATGAGAATTAACCAAGCACTCCCCTGACACCCAGTGCTCAGGAGCAGGTCTTGTCTCAGGCTCAGTCTCAATACATCAAAGCCAGGGTCAACACGTCCCACCACGAGAAAAAGGGCAAGGAGGTCAATGATGCTCTGAACAAGGCTCGCAATCTGCTGGCCATCAAAAAGCAAGAGCTGACCGAGGGTAAGGAAGAGATCGCTGAGCTGGACAGGACCTGGAAGAGCTATGAGAAGGAGGTAAAGCAGCAGGGAGCGTCCCAGAGGAGAGACATCGAGTTGGAGGAGGATCAGGTGAGTGTGTGTCAAACAACTCCTTTTGCCTCATTTCAAGTCACTTAACATGTGAAGAGTAGAGCAAATGTGACAAGTAGGTTGAGGGTCAATGTTTTACAATGAACTTTTAAAGTCTTTCAGAGCACATTGCACTTTTTTTCTCTACACAGCTTACTTCACACTTTGAGATTCTCTACCAGGGGCCTCTTTAATGTTTCAGTCATAGCTGAACACTTCTGAAACTCGAGCCCTGGGGCTCTGCAATTCATCTTCATTTGTGTTGTGTTCAGTGACTTTTGCTCTTAAGTTGGTGCTGAACATTTCAGAGTTCAGACCAAGAGAGAACAGGTAAAATTCTCATTGTTGAACCATCCTTGTGTCATGTTTCTGCATGCATCCCTGCGACAGTCACTCCAATACAAGGAGCTGAAGAAGCTGTCTCAGACGACGACAACTATCCTCTGCCAGCAAGCAAAGTCTCTGCACTGGGAGGTGCGAGCTGCCAGTGAGAAGTTGGGTTTCGACCAGTGCAGAAAGAAAGAAGTGGAGGTACCGTCAGATACACACTTCAATATGGACTGAACATCTCCCGAAAGATAAGCAATATTTGTCACTAATGACGGTGTTTGATGCATTTGTTACAATCCTCAACTTGAAACATCACCTGTTGCAGGCCAGCATCAAGAACAGCCGCTCTCAGCAGAAAGAACTGACAGATAGAACAGAGAAGCTGGTCAATTATACCAAGGCCTGCGAGTACGTCATCAGCGTACCTCATCAACACATATTCTGTATAGTGCCGTGTTCTGCCAGAAAAACACCTGTGAATGAATGCCATGATGATATAACTGTTAAGAATACTTGAATATCAGGATGGTGAATCACAGAGGGAAAGCAGGCACACTTGACCAAGGCGATTTATGTCTCAGGTCATCCATTGAGCAGTACCGTCAGCAGGAGGAGAGCCTGACTGCAGAGCTGGAGCGCGGCCGCCAGCGCAGTGAGGCAGTAAACGAGGAGATGGGTCAGGTGCTGGAGGAGCTGAGGAATGCTCGACTGGAAACACACGAGAGCAGGCGTCAGCTGCTGCGCAAAGAGCTGCTCGAGAAGCTTCAAAGACTTTTTCCTGAATTCGTGGTAAGTGATTAAAATCACTCAAATCATTCACATCCTGCCCAGGATTTATTTTCAGAACGCTGGCAGAACATGTCTTTAAGGATCCAAATGTTATGACTAAAACAATGAAATCATCAATCATTCAAATCCTTCCTATGACAGAACCTTAAAGTTGTTGTTGCTCATGAAGTATAGTTGATGTGTAATCAACAGGTTAATCTTTCTTTATCTGTCATATCACACTTCCACTCCTTTATTTCTCCATCCTAGTATGGTCGGTTTTCAGACTTGTGCAGTCCCACCCATAAGAAGTACCAGGTGGCCGTCGCCAAGGTGTTTGGCTGCTATATGAATGCCATTGTGGTGACAACGGAGAAAGTGGCTCGTGACTGCATCACTTTCATTAAAGAAGGACATTATGAACCTGAAACCTTTCTGCCCATCGACTACTTGGATGTGAGTGCAAACCATTTCCTAAACAAGTCCTATGTTAACTCTGCTTTGACATCTGCAGTGTTTTCTCTAGGTTTACAACGATGGGGGGGGGTCATTGTGGGAATCATAGTGTTCATGTGTTTCTTTTGATGACACCAGTCAATATAACAACTGAACAATTATTTTCCAGTGCACGCTCTCTGTTGGCTGGTGGGTCTATGTGTGTGTGTGGTCACCTCTGTGTGTGTGCACATTGGGGAGGAACTCTGCTGTACACAGCACAGAAAGCTCTATACAGAAAGTGAAATTAAATCAAATTAACCTGACGCTCAGCGGGGGTCGGGGGGGTCGTTAGGGTGGCGTGACGAGGCAACCCCCTAATATTATGTTAGGGAAAGCACTGCATCTGTGGACTTGGTCTGTCTCCTAAGTTAGAGTTAATGCATTCCGAGTATCGATGGTAACATGACTACTGTGTGTCCAGGTGAGGCCTCTGAATGAGCGACTAAGGGAAGTGGCTGGTACCAAGATGGTGGTGGACATTGTCCAGGTTAATGCTGCTGCACTTTCCTCTCAGTTGAGAAAAGTGGTGGTGTTTGTCTGTGGCAATACCATAGTGTGCGAGACCATCGTAAGTGCTCGGAGTGTGGCCTTTGACAGCCATGAGCGCCGCAAGGTAAGTCGGACCATCTGTCACGGTGGTAGGAAACTGTGTCAGTATAGACATGTTGGCTTTGTGTGGCAGGAGTCATTGTTCGAAAACGGGTTCTTTTTCAGACTGTAGCTCTGGACGGAACACTGTTCTCAAAGTCTGGCGTGGTCTCTGGTGGAACCAGTGATCTGCGGAACAGAGCCCGCTGCTGGGACGAGAAAGACATGGCACAGTTGAGGGAACGCAAGGATAAGCTGGTGGCTGAGATACATGTGAGTCAGCGTGGGACCTAAAAAGCTCTCAGCAAAATCTTAGATTGTTTTTATTCATTTACAGTTCAGCATACAGAAACTCTTATTCATCATTTCAACAAACACCGGTACTATCAACTGTACTGTATAAAAGCTGAATATACGCTATATCCCGATATTACTGTATCATCCAATCTTAAAATATACTGGCAGTGTGTAAGATAATGTGCATTAAACTAAGACTGTATAAGGATGCTAAGCTGTACTGTGTTTTTTTTTTTCTTTCACGGCAGTATCTGAGAAAGCTGAAGCGGAAAGAGGTAGACCTGAACCACGTCATTGCTCAGATTTCCGGCGCTCAGACCCGCCTCAAATACTCAAAAAACGAGTTGGAAGTCCTTCGGAAAGGAACGCACAACTGCCAAGCAGTATGTTTAAAATTTATTCTAAATACATTTCTTAATTTAAGTGTGTATCAAGTAACTCTACATGTCCCTTTCAACTTTATCTCAAAGAATGGAGCATTATTGAACACAGGAGCCGATCTGGACTTAGGCAAAGTTTTAGGGCCTGGTCTCAAATACCACGTTGTCTGTCTGTTAAACGTTCACCTTAAGTCTGTGTAATCAAGCATGTAAATGTGCCCTTCTGGTGGTGGGTGTTTATTTATACCGGGGCTCAAAGTTGAAATCCACTTTGATGAACTCTTTACATTTGGAAATGCGTGACTGTGCTATTAAAGTGTCTTTTGCTATCTGCCTGTGGTTTTCAGGAGATTTCTCGTTTGGAGGCTGAATTAGCGAACCTGGACGCTCAGATACAGATGCAGCTGGAATGTGCTGAGACAAAGGAGGAAGAAATGAGGAATATCACAGACCAGATCAATCAGGTCCTTCTGTTCTAAAATATGATAATTTAATAACATCTCATAGTAATAGGCATAATGTATAGTCGTAATTAATCACAAATGAACGATAATATATTTGACAAGTGTTAGTACTTACCAGTGGCAGTAATGTTTGCTTTTAGATGGAGGATTTGGTGTTTGCTGACTTCTGTGCTGAGATTGGTGTGGACAACATTCGGGAGTATGAGCAGGAATATCTGAAACAGCAGACAGAGCTTGACAAAAAACAGTAAGATGTTTCTGTTCAATGTAATGAGTCTGAGATGATATATGATTAAAAACCTGGGTGATAACGATTGCATTATTATTTCATATAATCAGCTAAAATTCAGAAATAGACTACATTTTCTTGCTTTCACGGTTGGAGTACATTTTATATCTTTTGTAACTTTAACACCTTAATGCATCTTATATCTGTCCCTACAGGCTGGAGTTTGAGGTTCAGCGTGGACGTCTGAAAGCACAGCTGGAGTATCAGCAAGAGCAACTTGAGAAGCAGCAGAAGAAGATCCAGAAAATGGAGGAAAACCTCCACAAAGAAAGGCAGAAAATGACAGAGCAGAGGAAGGTAATCATGTCTGCATCTGCTCTGCAATCAACTATCAAGTGTTCAAGTATTTACAACCTGGACTGTTGCTGGACATCCATTCTCTGGCTAAAATCTAATTTTGGACCAATGCATGTTCTTGTTTCCCTGCAGGAAGAAGAGCGACTGCTGCTGCCTGTTGAGGAAGCTCAGGACAAACTACAGGAGGTGAAGAACCAGCTGGTTTTGAAGAAAAAACAAGTATCTGATGCTAAAGCTGAACTTGACCGGGAAATCCAGAACCTCCAAGAGATCAACAGGTGAGACCTTTCCTAATCATTTCTAGCATAATATGACCCCATGCTTGTTGTACTCTTGGAATGGGCAAACATAATTTATTCTTGTTTCATCTACACTAACTTTTTTCACTTTCTTTGCTGCTTTCTGTCACTGATTTTTGTTAACTTGTATTGTGGCTGTGGGTCACTGAGATGTGGTCTTTGTGTTTGTAATTGTTTCTTTATTCATAAGTATCATGTTTTCTGACCTTAAACAATGACTGCTGATCATGAAACATATCGCCTGTGGACAATAAGCTTGTCAAAATTTTAACTGTGACACAATGTTCAATTATGCAAACCCTTCTGGTCTTTGGTTATATTTGTTCAACTCTACACCTACATCTATACCCACCAAGACATAAAAGCCAGAAGTTGTTATTATCGATAAATTGATCAGTTGAGTTTTTGTACAGTCAAGCTTCTGCCACGTTTTCTGATTGAAAGATGATTCTGATTCAGATTAAGTGGCAGTATTCAGTGATTTTTGTCTTTGAAAGCTAAAATCCAGCAACAAACAAAACATGAGAATCTACTGTCTCTTGATAAAGATAGTGCTCTCTCCCTCTCCCTCTCTTTCTCTCAGAGAGCTGGCGAAGTGTCAGCGGGAGGTTATGTCTTCAGAGTCAGCTGTGGAGCAGAAACGCTTGGCCAGACACAACCTGCTGCTGGGCTGCAAGATCCAGGCACTGCCCATCGTTCTGTTGTCTGGGAGCTTGAATGAAATTACTGAGGTGAAGGTAGGTCAACAATGAGAGAGACACAGAGATGAAGATGTCTGTTTTGAAGACTGCAGAGGTCATTCCAACTTCAGGTGTTTTGCATTAAACATGCATTAAATATCTTTCAATTATGACCAAATGTGCCCAAATCAAATAACCCTAAAAGCTGGAGTCGTTTGGAGTTTTAGTTGGAAATCTCATGGTTTGGTATACAATCCATATTTACACATTAAATGGAGCTATTCATATTTAACAGATTTGTCAGTAACTTTATCATAAATGCATAAGCATGTATATGTTTGGACTGGAGATGCAGTTCATGTCTTTGTATGACATGCTTCATTTTCTGATTGGATTTAAACAGAAGTTGTGAATCACTATTTCTATATATATGTATGACTCACCCTTATTGGCATAACACACCACTGGTTTTAAAGTATGAACTCATACGTTGCATCAAGTATGAATGTATTAAAAAGATAAAGTAATGGACTTAAAACACTTTCGACTATTATGCAGCTGAACACAGATTCTGAAAGCAGTTCTGCCACCATACACGTCTACGAGAGGGAGGCCCGGCTTGTCATCGATTACTCTGAACTCCCGGCTGAACTAAGGGTGAGACATTTTCGACACCATACTTGCTAGAAAATTTGGCTCCTTCACGTGTGTACCACATTACATTTACATGCCATATACAAACATTGAACAAATGGATACTGCGTCTAGGAAGAGGAGCAGGTGGAGGCTATACTGGATAAGCTGAGGAAGTCAGTGTCCTCCCGTGACAACTTGCTGCGTCAGACCACTGCCCCTAATATGAAAGCTCTGGAGAAGATGGAGGAAGTGACGGCCAAGTATCGCAGAGCAACAGAAGGTATGCTCAGTAAACAAGGAGCCCTCTTATGTAATATTTTGAGTATAGGAGAAAAGGATTTCTACATGTTGCTTGATGTTGTATTGAGTTGGTGATTCACAGAAAAGCATGCAGGGTTTGACATCTGTCAAAGTTAGCCCCTTCTCCTTTGCCTAGCAACACCAGCAGGACACTGTGTGTGCAATGCACAACTGCAAACCACACTACTGTTGATATTTACATCTGTTGAAGATATTGTACTAGAGCTAATTAGGATAACCACCAGACCTTACCTGTCCAAATATTGTCACCCACAAACATCCCACATGACAATAAGACACTTCTACTGGCTCTTTACAGATGATTTAGAGTATGATGTGTATGAATATAGTTGTGGTGTGTTTATGTCTATATTCATGACTTTGTCTCGCCCTCGACTCAGCTTTTGATATCAGCGTCAGAGCAACCAAGAGGTCCAACCAGGAGTTTGAGCTTGTCAAAACCCAGCGCCTCCAGCTGTTCAGAGTGTGCTTCGAGCATGTGTGTGCCGCAATCGATCACATCTATAAAAGAATTTGCAGGAACAGTAGTGCTCAGGTGAAAAAACACACACACACACACACACACGTTTCCCTCCTCTTACTGGGGTCATCTGTTTTATTCTTCATCATCTCCACTGTGTTTGTCAAAAAGCAGTTAACAATGACTTTATTTGTCCACACTCTTCTAGCCTAAATATTTCTAGCTGAGCAGCACACAGTGTATTATATCAAATAATATACAAAAGTAAGATTGTGGTATTTGAAGTCATTTTAATGTTAAAAAAAGAGTAAAAGAAGTTTATAATACATCTGACACTTAACAGCACTGCAGTGCAGTGCAGATCAAGTCAGGGACTGTCTTCATGGTACTGCTTAAGAACATTGAGGCAACATCCTCACTCACTGCAAGATGTCTTTGTAATATTGTAGTTGTAATGAGATTGAGGTGTTTAAAATAGAATAATATATATATATATATGTATATATATATATATATATTTTAAACATCATAGTTGCAGTTTCCTCCAAAGGAATTACATATTTCTACACTGAGGTTTTTGCAGATGTATCATCATCCTCATGAATTATTGTTTTAATTAATAATCAGTCTTTTTGTTTTGAACAGCAACAGATCCTCTTTAAAGAGGCTGCCATGTTCCCCCGCCATATTTCTTACAGTAGGTCAAAGAGGACAAACTCAGCATCTGTTTTAAAGATAACTGAAGGCCACAATAGGCAACCCTACATACGTAATTGGAAGGAAAGCATAAGGTCAGGGGTAGTCTGCTGAAACATGCAACCGCACCATTAGGTATCGCTAAATCTTACACTGTGCACTTTAAAGAATACAAAGTGTGTGCAGAATGCCAGTAGTAGGAAGAATAATGACATACCAAGACGTATGTGTTCCAGGCCATTCTTACTGCAGAAAATCCAGAGGAGCCATACCTCGAAGGCATCAACTACAGCTGTGTGGCCCCAGGAAAATCCTTTATGTCTATGGACAATCTTTCAGGTGGAGAAAAGTCCATAGCTGCTCTGGCCCTCATGTTTGCCATCCACAGGTAACTCTAAGTCTTCAATCAACCTCAAAACATGCAGAAAATGACATTTGTTAAAATGTAGTTGACCAGAGGGTATATATGATTGTAGATCGAATACATTACAAAGCACATTAAAGAACAAGATAACGTTTCACCATCCTTTGCATTTTGTTTTCTTTCAGGCAGAAACTATTGCCTTTTGTTTTTCCCCTGTAGAGTGAAACTTATCTCCTTCTGAAGAACTTATTAATATAATGTCGGTTGTTTATGTTACGTTTGACAATTGATTTACGCCAATAGCATAGTGCATCTGAGCTGTTAAAAACACTCATCTTTGTTTCTTACTCTCAGTTTCCGTCCTGCTCCTTTCCTTGTCTTTGATGAAGTGGATGCAGCATTGGACAACACCAACATCAACAAGGTACGTATGTTTCACGCTACACCACGACCTGTGTCACAACCTGCTCAACACTAAAGAAATGTAGCTAATTCCTTAAAGGTACAGTTTTTAGGTGCAGGCACGGTGACATCTTGAATATTCACATTGCAGCTGAAAACCGGGGGCACAATATTCAGTGCTGTCTTCTCCAATCTTGTTGCTGGGAGAAATTCAGCTCCACCAGAAAAATGCAAAACAAAACACAAAGAATGACACTAGCACCGGCATATTTCCCCTTGGAGCATTGTACATTTTTTTTCATTCACTATGACAGTGACCAGTGATGGGAACAGCAACATTTATAATAGTTCACATTAGTGTATAGTCGCTTCTGTTAATGTATGCTATTTAGTGCTAATTTCATTCATTAAACATATCTATATTAAGTTGTATTATAATTAGTTAAGCTAAAGGTTCAGATTCTTTAACATATTTGAACATTTAAAAAATAACACAATAATTACTTTACCTGGTAACTAGTTGCTGTTATATTGATGTAGCTCAGTTACTATATTAGTGGTAGAAGTGACTACTAACTGTAACTAGTTACTTAAAAAAATAAATAACATGCTCAACACTGGCTATCACACATGAGGAGGAATACCAAGTCCAAACTACACTTTGATTTCTGTGTGCACTATTTTGGTGATTTGTTAACATCCAGGTGACCAGTTTCATCCGGGAGGAGTCCAGAAAAAGCATGCAGATCATTGTCATCTCCTTGAAGGAGGAATTCTTCTCCAAAGCTGATGCTCTGCTTGGAGTCTACTCAGATGTATGAAACATTGCCAACATGTGGAGTGGAAGTGTCTTTACATTATTCAATCACAATGCAGTCTGAACATTGTTTGTACCTTATCCTCACAGTATGCTGACCACATGTTCAGCCGCATGCTGACCCTGAACCTGCAGCCCTACCCTCTGGCTAAAGAACCTAGAGAGAGTGAGACACATGAGGGCAGAGTGGACAGACGTCAGCGTTGAAGAGGTCTGGAATGAGCAGCATGATGCCCTCACATGTTTGTCCATTTTCATTGACAGTATGAATTCTAACTGCTGATGTCTGCATTTCACAATTTGCATTTGTTAGACTGTTTGACAGTTGTGTTTTTTCTTAGTTAACCACACTGTTGTACTGCAATGCCAGAGAATTGAGGTTTAGTTTAAACCAGCAGATCATTTTTATGAAAGCAACACTTGAGTTACTTAAGAGTTTTCAGTATTGGATATTTCCAAAAATGTGTGTAGTCATGTATGAATTCCTTCAGATGCTTTCACAAGATTGTTATTTTCCATTTGAAAAGGAATGGCTTTTTTCCTGAATTAGTCCAGCCACAAGTTTGCTTCTTATTTAAGCCCTGGTGTGGATGGATGATGAAATGGTGGTCTTAGGGGTCATGTGGATAAATGTTTACACCACCAGTGTAGAGTTTCCCCAGATTGAAACAGGCACCTCAGTGTTTGTGTCCCTTTGTGCTTTGTGGGGGTCTCAGTGTTTTCATCCCATGTCTCTGACCAGTTTGCCTTTTTGTGGTTGTTATAGCCACCCGTAAAGCTGTCTCGAGTGTTGATTTATTGGTTGGTTGTTTTGTACTTTAGACTACACAAAGACTGCAGGACAGATTACCATGACACTTGTTAGGAGGGTGTGATATGTGTCAGGGAAAACCATCAAAGTTTGACTTTTATGTTGCTGGTAAAGGAACGTTTCTGCTATTTCCATGTGCACATGTCCTTTACTAGGTTGTACTATGGATGCTCTTTATTGGTAAAGATGTATTTTGAGTTCAACATCCTAACATTAAAGGGGCAAAGAATTGTCCGTTATGGGGATCTCATTATTTTATACTGTACAGAGAGCTCCTACTACACCATTGATTTCATGAGTTATGTTACTTTATTTTAAATATCTATGAGCGGCACTACAGAATAGTTTGTTCATATGAGGCGTTTGAGGCAGCAGGGGGCGCTGATCATTCATTATTGGGAAGCGGATACATCCACGTGATCAGTATTTACGGAAGTACACTGCTGTATCACCTGCTTGCCAAAGCTTTATACGCTGGTATGAAGTCATGACATTTGCGCTATGTAACGTTATTTTAAATATTTTTTAATTCATTACGTATGTCCCGGTCGGGTTTACGGCTCGTTTAGCCTCCTCCGTTAACCTGTTGGCCAGCTAACGCTAGCTTCAGTGGGTCATTCTACCGAGGCTAACCGTTAGCTGACAAAGCTATTGCGGAGGTGACAGAGCTGCCAACAACAACAACAATGACTCTCGGCTCCTTTCCTGCGAACATGGTGGCCTCGCTGTCGGCTTCATCCTCTGTTGGGATCGTGTGAAGTGTTTGCAGACAATACGGCATCATTTCCCGGTCACATTCGCTGAATTTTGAGGAAGAGCCGGGGTAAGCTACCAGCTAGCTTGCTAGCAACGTTAGCAACATGGGAGCGGAGCAAAGTGGGGAAGCTGAGCACAAACACTCTGACTACAGCTCGTCAGGTAAATCTTCCCCCTGTTACAACAAACACAGTGTATTGTGTAGCCTGTATCATTAAGATATTCAGAAACAAACTGGAATATGTATGTGTGGTGAAAAAAGAAAGGGTTAAAGTGCATAGTACAAGCACCAAACATGAATGGATGGTTTTTTAAATGAGTGAAATATTGCTCCCCTGCGGATCTGTCTGCAGCTAACTTATTAATAAATTATTTAATTTATTGAAGTGATTATATAGATCATACATAATTCAAGCTAATACATTAGTCTAAACTGTAGTGCTCTTGCATCTCAAACTTGCTGACATTCGCCGGTGAGTGAATAGATTCTGACTAAATGAATTCCTGCTGTTGTTACAGTGGTGCCATCTCCCGCAAAGCACAAGGCGAAGATGGACGATATTGTTGTCGTAGCCCAGGGCACCCAGTCAATGCGAAATATCCACAATGACCCAGACGTCATCAAGCTTCAAGAGATACCCACATTTCAGCCTCTTTTGAAAGGTAAAGTCAAATCAAAAAAGGTATTTTAATACCCATGACCTATTAAACAATAACAAAATTGAACACAACTTTTATGTACAATTATGATATTTTTGCTTTCACCATGGTTTAAATTCATTTGAATATAGTGTATGGTAGAAGGTTTTTGTTATGAGTCAGAGAAGAACCCATTAATATTCCAGAATTATTGTTTGGATTCTTGAATATTTGTTTCCACTCTCTTTAACATTGTGATGTCAGCTGCATCTTTGATCCCTCTCCTGATCTTGGATGGATCGATGGAGTCTTGATGATATCTGACATGACGATTCATTGTTAGATTCAAATGTCTCCCCCATGAATGTATGAGATTCTATGAAAACAGCCAGCTGATGTCTTTGCCTGGCTTTTACTTTACAGTTCTAACATGAACCGTAATAGTTTCATCACATGTCACATCAGTCTCACCAGCCAAATTATGTGCAGTGAAGATGATTGTCTGTGTAACTCATTAGCACCGTGTTAGCACATGGAAATGAGCCATATTTCTTGCACAGGCACACTCCTGAAATAGCTGGAGGGCGAGATCTGCCAGATACTGTGAATCGTTATTTACACTAATGATCAAGAGTTAAGTTTTTGTCTAGCTATTGGTGCATGATTCTTACATGTAAGTCCTCTGTCCACAGGAGTGCTGAGTGGACAGACGTCACCCAGCAGTGTGTGTTTGGAAAGGCTGGATGCTGCCCAGGTTCTGCAGCTGTGTGTCCGCTACCAGGACCATCTACACCAGTGTGCTGAGGCTGTGGCCTTTGACCAGAACGCCCTTGTCAAGAGGATCAAAGAGGTGAGAATCTCCTGGAGCAGCATGGTCGGCATCATGCATTAACTTTTAAATTGTAGAGCTAAAGCTTGGAAATGTTTCTAGATTCAATTGATTGGGAGTGATTCAGGTAAGATGTCATTGCCAGTGTTGAAACTCAATAGTTGGGTCATGAAATTTTTATTTCATGTTTGAAATGGTTTACTTTTAGTGTCATTTAATTTAGTTTTTGTAGAAAAAAATACGTATAAGCAGTTTAATTTGGTATGGACCGGTTTTCAAAATAATGGCAAATTTTTACAGTTTGAACGACTGTAGACTCTATGACTTAAAGTATACACAGAGTTATATAGTTTTGAAACAGAAGTTTTCAAATAACACTTTTTGTAAAAAAAAATTCTCTGTGTCTCTCGTCCGTTTCCTTCCAGATGGACTTGTCTGTGGAAACCTTGTTCAGCATCATGCAGGAGCGCCAGAAACGCTATGCCAAATATGCCGAGCAGATTCAGAAGGTCAACGAGATGTCCATGATCCTGAGACGCATCCAGATGGGAATCGACCAGACGGTGCCTCTGATGGAGCGCCTTAACAACATGCTGCCTGAGAGCGAACGCCTGGAACCGTTCAGCATGAGGCCCGAAGGTGATTCTGCCACAAAGTAGCTTCAAATCCACAAGATTTTCCTCCTGCTGCACAAGTCATGTCTCTATACAGAACCGGATGAAGTGCAGGTCTGTCCAGCTGTCGGGAAAATCAAATATTTTATATGAACTGCAGTCTTGCCCAACTTACTTGACACCAAATCACACCTGAATTTAAAGATATCGTATGCAGAATATGTCGGTTGGTCTTATTAAACACACAGTCAATGCCTGCTTGCTTACCCAACTACTCCAGTAGAACTCGTGTTTACACAAAGCATTTTGCGAGCAACATTATTGACAGAATGTTAGATTTGTTGTCGTAATCCTGATACTGAAGTTAGCTAACTGGGCACCACCTGCTTGTCAGCGGTTGAAAGCCAATCCTAAATTCCCTCGTTAACCTATTAATGACATCCTATCCACACATGCTGTCCACTGGTATTGGTCAGGGCTACAGACACTTTTCACTACAAAACATCCCATACGCAGCAAAACAATGAATTTAAGAAATTCAAACAGGGAACGGCATCTCTGCAGACATTAAACCACACACGACTAGTGGCTCATTAGTGATGTTTGTGAGGGATTGCTTTAAAATACATTGTTCTTGAAAAGGAAAATCCACATTATTTTACTACTGGACCAGCTGAACTTATCCCATCATTGTAAGTTTCTTGGCCAAAGGAGGAACAAACACTTTTGAAACATTTTGGATCATGCACTTCCCATGACAAATGTTCATTCTTCATGATCCTGGATTCCATCTCACCACCCAATGCCTCGGTCAATGTTTGAAGGTTCCCCTCGGAAAACTGTTTGTCTGCCTTTAATTTTGGGAACTGTCATCGAGTCATGTTGGGACATTAGGATGAGGAGATTCCTGACAGAGGGTACGAATGAAGGACTATTGACTGTGGACCTCAGAGAGCATGGATATGCGGCACATTGGAAGTCAAATGAGAATCTTCTTCTCAGACGGATTTTGCCATATGAGGTCCTGACCTTCAGTTTTTTCTCTCGTTAATTTGACTTTGATTTGCATAGACACTTTGTTTTCGTATTTGACATTTTATCTCGTGCGTTTGTTGTCTTGCCCCTTCCTTTAAAACACAGATGTCATTTGTACAAAAGGCCAGTGCACAGCAATTGCACATCCAGGTTATTCAAAATACTAATTTCGGTTTCATTGTGTGGACGATTCCTCAGATCTGCATCCAAACCAAGCTGCAGATCAATGCTCCATACATAACCTTTCAAAATAAAATCACAATTACCATAGATTACCAACTGCTCAAAGGTGTTCAATCATGATTGGTTCTGCCAAAGTATTTTGAGACTGTGACGAAGGTGATCCACTTAACGTTGCTTCCTCATCGGTTGAGTAACTTTTCAACCTGTGCTCTTTAAACTTAAACAGTGAAACACATTTTCACCTATGCTTCCTGCTGGTCTCCATCATGCAGATAGTTTTGGTTTTATTCTCACATTTCCATCTGTTGTGCCGTGAAATTGCAATGGATGCAGAATTTCCTCAACCTCTGCAGCACTAAACGCACAGCACCTGAATACCTTTGCACAGAGCTCAAACCATATGAATGAAACACCGCCGAGTGTTTTCTCAGCTCTAAACAGAGATCACCAAACACGGATGACCCCCAAACATCAACCCAGTGTCAGGTGGTCACGGTTTTTCCTCAGATGGAGATCTCAGCTCCATGAGAGTGGCTTCTTCTCTGGGTCCAGCCATTATGTTTTTTATTTCTCGTATGCAAGCGCAGACTGAACTTGAACTATCTGTGTACATTTGCACTGCTGTGTAAACACGCTGAACTCAATTACACATATAAAAAAGGGATCTTCTTCCGGCCGGCTTGCCTTGAGGCACAGAATGTGTCCGGTGACATAAAGGACGTACGGCAGAGACAGATTTTCTTTTAGAATTGAAGGCGAAACTCCTTTCATATGTTATCTCCTTTCATGTGTAAATTAAAACAGCGGAGAAATGTCTTAAACAGCCTCCAGGGTATTGTTTGAACATTGGAACAAAAGAATGGAAATTGTCGGCGATGAGCTCTAAAAAGTTCCTCAGAGCCTTTGTAATGAAGAAAAGTTCTCGAGGCTCAGAGCTGGATATTAACGCCACCTGATGGTACAATATGATCTGCCACCAGGAAATCCATTCCCTTATATGAAAAAGGAAATCCAATTTCCACTGTATACTTTTCATTTGAATATATATCAAAGGCGGGGCTGCACCCATCTCACTTTGTGTTTTACATGCAACTGGAAACATGGAAAAAAGCATAGTTCTTCTTCTTCCATGATCTGTCACGGTGAAAGCAACACTGGTATTTTTCCTGAGATGAGATTGTGACTTTAAAGACATATGTCACTGGAATTGAAGGTAAATGCTTCTCAGTCATGTCATTCAGAAACATGACTGGTGCTCATTTTCTATGGTCAATCCATAGCGGAAACACCGAAGCTGCTCGTTAGGTGATTGATAGGACATTAATCAGCCGTTAGACAGAGAGAAACGCACGCCCCTCATTGTGCATTCTCATTTATTCAGATTCTATGAATGTTATGTGATTAGCACTGAAACACCCAGTTAATTAACTCATCAACTGAAAATGATGTGCAGCAATTTAGATAATTGATTTATTGAGTCAACACTTTTCAAGCACTTAAGACATTACTGGTTACAACGTCTCTTCAGTGACAACTTCTTTAGGCCGTAAATATTCACGTTTCAATGTATTCGTCTGCGACTAAAAGCATTAAGACTGTTAAAGGTGTAAGATTGAGTGAAATCTAGTGGTAGAGTTGCATGTTGCAGCTGCGTACCCCTCACCTAACCCATTATATCAACACGTGTTGCTCATTTTTGAGTTGTTTGCATTGAAATAAACATTTCCCCTAATTTACCTTCCTGTTTGTTGGAAAGATATGAAAAATATTCAGACATTCAGGTACAAAAACTTGTGGAATAGAGGATAATCATAATAATAATAATAATAGACACACTATTCATTATAGAATATATGATCATTAAAATTTCATGCAGACTTTGTTGTTTCTTGCACTAGAGTGCAGTTCAACCCTCAATCTGCTGCTTTGAACTGACTGATTTTTCTCTCTTTAAAAAAAAAATCGCACTACATTCCTCCTGCACGTGTGCCAAAATGAATCTGTGTCCCCTGTGAGAGGGTAAATAACATTTGGCCTGCGCTTTAGTTAATTCTCATTCGGCGGAAAGCGAGAGGCGTGTCTCAGATGATTGCCTGTATTGACTTCCAACCTGTAAAATTATCCCGCACTGCTTCTTTTTTCTTTCTTTTTATTTGACACCCGGTCTCCTGCAGTGATGGATACCCAGAGCGCTCTGCCCCTTGAGCTGGCGGCTAAAACGATCCCTCTTCCAGGAGACATGAAATCCACCTCACACCAGATGTATCGGCCTACATTTAATAAGGCACTTTGTTGCTTCATCGCACAGTTGTGTTTTCAAGGGCACCGAGCTGCTACAGCACACACACACACACACACACACATGTGCACCTGCACCCACCCGCTGTCTGATGGCATGTCTAGCTCCACCCTGCTGAGAACTTGGTGAGCATAGAACACAAAACAGAGACAGGAGAACCACAGAGGAACCGGGGCCCGGGGCCGCTACAGGCACAAAGCCGTCGCAGATGTGATTACCGTCAAAAGAATAACGTGCAACATATTCTCCTGCGCTCGAGTCATTGTTGTAAATAACAGCATGTCGGTGAATAAAGGTTTAACAATGGCACTAAAAATGAACAAACAATGAGTTTCTAACCACGGCACAAACTTCGGCTTGATGGAACGCGTGGCGGTGAGAGACTCGGGCGGTGATTCAGTGCCACTGGGGCCGCTGCCATGAAACGCGAGTGATGGCATCATGTCTCATCGAAGACAGCCTGTAGCCAAACAAACAGCAGCTCATTAGTTTGGATCGCCTGCTCTGAACAGGGGAGGTGACATTGGCTCATAATGTGGGGGAGGGGAGCAGCATGGTGCCATAAATTGTTCAATGTTTCTGTGCGTCTCAGCGCTCATAATCTCAGACCAGCTCCGGGTACTTGAACTTTGGATGCACAGGCTTTTGTGCAGGGCCAAGTCAAGATGTCCGGGCTCGATGAGAGAATTTTCCCTTCAGCTTAAAGGCGCAGTGTGTACGATTTGGTGACGTCGAGTGGTGAATTTGCGTGTCGTATCCATCACCTCACCCCTCCCTTCCAAGCGTGCAGGAGAACCGACGGTAGCCCTCAGTTGTCGCTAAAGCTCAAAAGATGTTAAGACTGCCCCAGTCTGGGCTATTGGGAAGTGATGGCGGCCCCGTAGAGAGGCCCTCCTCCTCGTGTGAATATACATTGACGGGCTCATTTAAGGGCAGTGGGGATGAAATAATACATATAGGTGATTATAAATTCTTGAAAATGTCAGTTTGTCATTTTCTTTTTACCAGAATGGTACACACTGCACCTTTAAGGCCCCATGCTGCCAACCGCCTCCTTCTTTGCTCCTTTCGGCTGTTCCCCATCGAACCCTATCCTCCCCATTCTCTTCTCTCACACCAACCACTTTCACGTCCTTCTCCACTACGTCCAAAAGTCTCTTCTTTGGTCTTCTTGCAGGCCTCCTGCCTGCCAGCTCCAACCTCGGCATCTTTCTATAGATATGTATCCATTCTTTTCCACAGTCTCCTCGAGAAATGGACAGAAGAGGATTGGAAATTGAGAATTTGGCACAAACCATCAACAGCTCAGGCCGATGGTGGTGCAGTGATTCGGGGGGTTATTTCTTTCGACATCATTTTAAATCCTTAGCCCTCTTGAGAATTGTTCTTGACCACGTCCATCTGCTTATGATCGCAGCGTGTCCAGCCTGTGATGGCGACGTTCTGCAGGAGAACACACCATAATGTCACATAAGATTATCTCACGCTGGTTTACACGACCACCACATATCAATGCAATCCAGCCCCTTCGCACTGTAGTGGAATGAGAGATTTGAATCATGGACGTAGCAAGAAGTATTAGTAACATGAACCATGTGGAATCATGAACCCGTGTCACGTAGAACCATATAGTTGTGAAGGCGGAAGAAGGGTCCAGCCTGGTCGCAACCTGTACCTGATGAATCGGCCGTAGTCTATAAATGCAAACAACGCCACTGAGCGCAGCAGTGTTCATCCTCATTTTGTTGGAAAGGGAGTATGTGCACTACTTCACCTCAAACGAAAACAAGTGGTTTTTGCTGCTTTTGTTTTCATATGCAAATGTAAACGTATCCCTTCCCACTGTTCAGCCTCCACTTACCTGCCCGCAGCTCCGGGCTCCGTGTAAACATGAGTGGCCCGAGCCAGGGAGAAAAACACATCACATCCCATGTCAATTATGCTGAGTGGCCTCTCCTCACTGATTAGCAGACAAAAGGCAGAGCCAAATGCTTTGTACTAAGAAACATATTGTGGGCAGATGAGTCGTGTGCGTCGGTGAGCAGAGCGTGAAGAGGCCCGGGCCTCAACATTTGATCAGAGCAGGACTCTGTGAGCACCTCATCCTGAGCTGACCTGACTGCATAGACACTATCAGAGCATGGGAGCGATCGCCCGCCTCCCCCGTCACGTTCATCCCTGCATGATTAAAAGGTGAATCACAGACGGAATGATGAAAGATAAGCACACGTATCCACGTAAGTCATCGTCTCTCTCTCTCTCTCTCTCTCTCTCTCTCTCTCTCTCTCTCTCTCTCTCTCGGGTGCAGTGTCGGGTCGAACACGCCGATTCAGATTTGGACATAAAAATGTAGAAGTTACGACAAAAATTACTAAATGATCTCGTTTCCTGCATCATCTGATGTCAAATTTGGTCGGGGAATTCCAGAAACGTACATTTCGTGTCACCATCATAATTTGTTTGTTTTTTAAAGATAATAATAAAAAAAATAATATATGTATATAAATGTAAATGTACTTCTGAAACGCCTTTACCCTTTATTAAGGTTTTCTTTTCGCTGTTTTCTTCAATTGTACACAGTTATTTTTCCACCTCTATCATTTTTCTAGGTGTATTCACTCACCATCATTTGACCAGTTCAGTTCAGCTTGTTTTATTCTAACGCCTGTATTTGACCAGAGTGGAGAGAATGAAGGACATGCCTGATCATTGGTTTGACTCGTTTATGTGGATGGGGTTTTGGATTTGGAGTCCTGTTTTCTAAATGGATCAGAGACTCAAAGATAAATATAGCAAAACAAGTGCCAGTTAGGGCCGTGATAGGACTCGTCTCATTAGCACTGTTATTCCCACTGTCACGCCTGGTGGTCACACCTTCCCTGATCATATCCAGCCGAGGAACCATATCACGTTGTCATGTCCAACCCAGGGCCAACAACTGTGATACATAAAGATGTGACAATCATTCACAGGAACAACAAAGCTGGATTTCATTGATCGCTGATCCAAATCCACAGTGATGTCAATCAGTCCGATTGATCACTCTCTTCTGCACATTCTGCTCATCTGCCGGGGAAGATACGGACTCTGACCTGACGCTGCTGGCCTTGACTTTCAAGCATCTATTTGCAGTGATGTGTTGAATTCATCGCTGAATAATTCATCTGATTTCAGAAAGCATGACCCTGGCATTCGGAGATGGATTTGGGTCCGGTCCTCCAGGTGAGGAGGAGGAGGAGGAGGAGGAGGAGGAGGAGGAGGAGCGCCTCGCGTCTCATCCACGCTGACACCTTTCATCTGGTTCTGCCGGGTTAAAATGTGAGTAGCAGCGGAGTGAATATTTTGTCACACTGTGAACTCTCGCAGCTCTGCAAATTATTGGTCATGAAATATTCACACCTCCTGTCTGCGGGCAGGAAGTGGAGGCACAGCAGCTGACAGCTGTCAGCTGATTGCTCACAGTTTGCCCACAGTTGCCGCTGCATTCTGCATTCACCTTTTGTAGCGGCGGGGCCGACATTAATGGCCACCCTTCACACCGTTCAAGCATGTAATTGCGGCGGCGCGCTGAAAACACTGGGATCTGCAGTTTGCATAACGGGACTATATGAATAGATGAACTGTTATTCATCATCTGTGATCGAAATAGCATTGAAACAATTGGGCGCTTTGAAGTGTGAGTCTCTAAATATAGAACCATTCAATCATAACGAATCTGATGCTTGAATATTAGTTTATGCTTTGGGAAAATGGCAATGAAGGAAACCAAGAATCATATGCTTATGTGGTTTTATATGTATATGTATATATAATTGTATAAATGCCTGGTACGAAATCGACAGATTTGGCAGCTTGCAAATTCATTTTACACGCTGAAAATCTCGAAGCTGCCTCCGACACATGACACTGTCTTTGTCCCGAAGGTTGAAAGGAACTGCTCAGGCATCAGATGTAGATTTAGTGTATTTTCTGTGTAATCAGCTCCGCTGAGGAGCCTTTGTCATATTTCCATTCGGGAGCACGGAAAAGCTTCTGGGCAGATTCCTGCTAAAACTTGTTGTGGGGGGGGGGGGGGCTACAACAGGTGTCAGAGAAGGTGTTGTGTGGATCTGTTTGTTTTGCTGCTCCCTATTCAACAGTGTGAGACAGGAATGCTTTTACAACAACATATCCATTGATTTTTTTCAGAGTAATGTCAATGTGCATTCATGAAACTGAAAGCAAGGTTGTGTGCAACTCAGAGCAGCTTGATTAACGGGGGAATAGTTGCTCTCTGCAGAGGCAGGAGACATTTTTCGTCACTGTTGACTTCCTCAGATGATGCTGCACTTTCCACATTCTTTGGAATGACAACCGTAGACGAGGTATTTCATCTTTTTTTCTACCAATCGAAGTGGCAAAATTGATATAAATCTTACACACTGCGCCTTTAATGTACCATCAAAGTAGAAAATGTGCAGCTACAGGGAAAACTCATCAAACAGTGTCTGTATCTCCTTCATTATATTTAACATACCATGATAATGTCATATTTCAGCATTGCATTTCCAATTAGTCCCACATGTGAACAGTGGGTGGTTAATAGCGCCATCAAATTTGCTATGTATAGTTTAGTGACTTCAATGTCGTCTCACAATACACAATATTACACATTTTTTGTAGTTTTTCCACAGACCTCAGACTTTTTATGGGATTTTCTCCGTCACATTTCACATTCTGCTGTGGCTGCTGGTCCTTTTTCTAAAGTGGACATAAGAGTGCAGGCGTTTCCAGGACTCGGGGCCGTCAGTACAGCCCGTGCTGTCACGTTGGTGAAGACCATGTCTAAGTGCTGAAGCGCCGGCGTGTAAATCACCTCCCTGTGTGGTTCTTGGAAATCAGAGCACCTCTTGGATGAGTCATTCATTCATTCATTTGTCGACGGGCTCCTTCGCTCAGGGATTAAACCTTTGTCTGTTAGGATGCCACATGATCTGCAGACACCACATCACTCACTCGTCCTCCTCTGCTGTGCCGCTCTCAGAGTCGGCCGCCTCACCATCATGTTGTGATCCATCGTCCTCTCTGTTCAGCATTAGTAGGTTTTATCATTGCCCATCTAAGTGGACAGAAATATACTAAAGGTGCAGCGTGTACGATTTGGTGACATCTCGAGGTGAAGTCGCATGCTGTATCCGTCACCTCGCCCTCAGCCTTCTGAACATGCAGGAGAAGCTATGTTAGACTTCAGTTGTCATGAAATCTCAAAAGATATTTAGTATCCACTCTACCACTCTGAGCTACTGTAAAAACATGGCGGCCCCCGTAGAGAGGACCCGCTCCTCGTGCAAATATACATTAACGGGCTCATTTAAAAGTAGTGGAAGAAAAAGAAAACCGTTAGATGATTATAAATGAATGAAAATGTCTGTATTAGTCATTATTTTTGTAATATTTCTAGAAGTGACAAAAATGACCGAAATCGTACACACTGCACCTTTAAGCATGTTCTGCCATTAAAACGCTGCTGTCACACTTTTATGTCATTTTGGTCATTTGTGAAGCTAGTACGGCTTCAATGATGACAGATCGTATCACACACGTGTCGTGAGTTTTTGAGGAGGAACAAACCAGAAACACAGTTAACCACTAAAGTCAACGGAGGCAGCTGTTGATCAAGGTCACAAGCAGATTACCCGAGTGAAGCGACTTTGATTATTTTTTTTTTTACTAGTGGTGTGACTCAGATCGTATTTTGTTGCGCACACATATCAGTCCTATTTTGATTTTCAGATGTGTCATGTCAGTGATCCCAGATTATATTTCCAATCATTGGCATGAGTGAGGACGGCTGGATTGGAGTCTACGTGTCGATCTGATGTGCACACGGTGAACGCTGTTGTAACTGACCCACGGCCGCAGCGTTAGCGAGAAATACACCGCCTTACTCTCTGAATGATTGTTCATGCATCAACACCAACTGGTGGGGGCGGCAGTGGCTCAGTGGTCGGAGCAGCCACCTTTCAATGCAGAGGTCACTGGTTTGAATCCCTCTTGGACTCCCAACGCCCAACGGCCCCAATGTGCACTGGTAGAAACCCGCATCAAAGTTGGATAAGATGACCTGCTGTTTCATGGTGCATTCACCTTTGGCTCAACTTTGAATTCTGCACTCAAACAATCAAACTTAACACCGGGGCAGGAGGGGGCGGGGGGGCACGCAGGGGGTATCGTGACAATAATAAATAATCAAGAAGACAGATGAGCCAATCAAGTGCAAGGTGGATCAATTCCAATTCAAAGTTTCTGACAAGCTAATGGATGGGGCTGAGGGTGGGTGCAGGGTGATGATGTAAAGTGCTGCCAGCGCGGCGCAGATGAAGGGAAAACTCTCAGCTCTGCTGCTGTGATCCACCAAGTTCTGTGTGTGAATGGAAATCTGATGATGTCTGGAGGAGATGAGGTTTGGTATTGACTTTTCATACCTTGCACAATCAGCGCCCTCTCATTGCTGCTCTCCTATTAATCATTTATCGCCCCTGGTTTGGAATTGATTTCATTTTCTGAGCTAGACGAAGTACTCCACAAAACGTTTACTCATTAAAAATAAACAAAAAACCTATATTATTGTTTTTAAATTGATTGAATTATAGTAGATCGTTGTGTGTTTAAAACAATGCTTATTTCAGTTGAGGTGAAAATGTTATCTACTCTACACAAGTACTCATTCTGCAGAGAAGTGGCGGTGAAAATGATTCAATCATAATTTGATCAATTCTTTATTGCACAAGCACAATGTTGAGGCTGATGCAACAGAGTGAAAGCAGCTTTTTATTATCACAGCACATGAGCATTGAATTATTCTTAACTTTTAGACTATACCATTTTCACACAACTTCACCACATGCTGTTTTCAGTGAAGAGTAAGACACTAAAAAAGGTTTGGATGTGGGACGGGTTCATTACCTCCACCAAGAAAATTCCATTTTCACCTGTGTGTTAGGAAACATGCCTCAGGCAACAACTCGTGAAACTGACTCCTATGGAATTCTGTGAATCAGATCAACTTTGGAATGAACCTGAAAAAAGATTGTATTATATCGTTTTCAAAAACCTTTGTTAATGTTTCAATATTGAGGTTTAACCTCCAGGGAACACTGTAAAATGCAAGACGTTTCAACTTGAAAGTATGAGTTTGTTATCCGACTGGAACAATTGGAGCAGTGTTATCTGGGTTCAATATCCCTTTTTGTGGAAACATCCACCATAGTCTGGTTGACTGGAACGTCACAGTAATTGTACTTAATCATTTCAACTTCAAGATGTAATTAGTTTGAAAAAAACAAAGATTTAAACACGAGGTCACGTCTGTATTTATACAGCCTTGATGACCACACAAAGTACTTTGCAGCAGAGTCGTTAGTTAGACGCCGACTACTCAAACCTCCACCGCTTAAAGGTGCAGTGTGTAAGAGTTGGTGACCTCTAGAGGTGAAGTTGCATGTTGTTTCCATCACCTCACCCTCACCCTTCTGAGCCCGGAGGAGAACCTGTGGTCGACTTCAGTTGTCATTAAAACTCCAAAGATGTTTAGAATGTCCACTGTGGGCTACTGTAAAAGTATGGCGGACCCCCCCCCCCCCCCCCCCCGTAAACCCCCCCCCCCCCCATGTAAATGTACATGAATTAGCTCATTTAAGGGTAATGGGGGGGAAAAAATAAGATGATTATAAATTCATGAAAATGTCAGTATGTAATTGCTTTGTAATATTTTTTTAGATGTGACAGAAAAGGCAAGAACCTCACGCGCTGCACCTTTAAAACTGAATGCATTTGTAACGACCTTGTTTCCCTGCACGACTTTAGCCATGCACCCTGTCCTCACTGAACCTTTAACTGTGTTTAGCGGCTAAATATCCGATGCTCCTTTTTAGCAGCGTGTCCGACGGAGGGGACGTCGTCGTGCATCCACAATAAGCAGCAAAGCGCTCGACAGTGTTCAGTCCCCGTCCGTCTTCACCTGCTCTCTTTACTCTGGTGTCTGCAATAGTCTTGAGTGTCGTCTGTCAACGACCCCCCCCCCCCCCCGGCCCCCCCACCCGCCCCCCCCCGCAACTTGAACTTTTGAAACAAGTAATTAAGATGTGAAGTGACACACTCGGAGCTGATTTCTCAGGCAGGAAATCCATAATCATATCTGAGAGTGAAGGTCATGCAGCACAGTGTCAGGAGACCAGTCACCCGCGGCCGTCATTCAGCGCAACTTTGCATCACACCATCCATTCTTCATGTATTTATTCATACATTCATGAATGAGCGTAACCCGTCTCCGAAGCGGACGTGAATCTCCTTTGTTCAACCGCTCGTCAGCCAACAAGCGCTCATCCTCCCCGCGGCCAGAGGTTCCAGGTTACTGCTCCGGGAAGCTGACAGGGAATTTTTTTTTTGGGGGGCTTTAATCAAGTCACCACTGCTTGTTAACATTCACTAATTAGCACCAAACAGAAAGCCGGGGCTTATGGGAATTGTATTAGGTCATAAACCAACGCACTGGAAAAATAATGACCCAGTAATGATGAGTGGGGGAATGTGCACGGAGCCCAAAGGTTGTTAAGATTTATTCTCTGGAGACGACGAGTGTGGGAACCTAATTTCCTTGAAATTGCACATTTGAACCCGAATGGTGACATTGATTGGGAAGATGAAGGGATCACCGAACTGATCGGAAATCATCCCCATTCCCTGAAATCCATTCAACATGTATCAATAGGTTCACCCTGTGATTTGCCTGGGACATGTCCAGGGAGTCAACCCATCTCACGCCCAGTGTCAGCTGGGATTGACTCCAGCTTCCCCTGCAACCCACAAAGGATATGTATGGATGGATGGATGGTGGGGGCGGGGGGCGGGGGGCGGAGGGGGGCGGAGGGGGGGGGGGGGGGGGGGGGGGGGGGGGGGGTAGAAATACCCCATGATTCAGATCACCGGATAAGCGGTTGAAGGTGACATGACAGGACACGGATGAAAGGATGAATGCTACGATAAATGAATGGGTACAATTGTGACCAAAAAATCGATACGAAATCTTACACACGGCACCTTTAACTATTGACAGGCTCACACTTTACCATCTACCTGGTTTGAGCTCATTTCACGTACCAATGAAAATGAGCAAGCAGTGACCCAGACGTACAGTGGGCAGATAGATCATTCATTACCGTGAGCTCCTGTGAAGCTTTATTTACCGCGCAGTGAGATAATCATATTGACTTATTATTGCATGGTAATGGCTCGGCGCTGTGTCTTTGTCGTCCTTAAACACGCCCCTTTGTGGACATTTTCAAAAACATCAATCCACGGATACATCGGATGCATCCAGTTGGTGCCGTTAACTGCATGCGTATGTTATTTTTATTCCGTTCTAATTGTCTGGTGCCGCAGCCCATGAATTGTTTTGTTGATGTGACTCACACACGCACACATGCAGTGGACAGTTTGTCCCTGCATGCAGTTGTAGCGACACATGAAGGAAGATGACAGCCATGCAGGGCATGAAGAGTAAGCTGCAGAATCCCAATGTTCAAATATGCACAGCGCCAGGACTAATAATCTGAAGGTATTTCGAGCAGCAGCCTCCTTGCAGCGCAGATAACGCGATTTCATTTTTGTCCTTCGGGTTTAATTTGGAAGACAATGGAACACGCGGAGATCTGCCAAGTTAAAAACACACCGGCGGTGCACGGGTACATTTCTTCAAGACTCAAAACGGCCACGATGGTGCGTTGGTGCGCCGCTCAGATCCGGTGGCGCTGCGCGGGATCAAATGTATTTCAGACAAGTGTCGCGTGGTCCCGTGCCAATGGAAAAGACGGCAGGCAGACCGCCGTACACGCAGGCCATGAGATGGCTCTGAGGTGGCGCCGACACTCGGGTCCTCCGGTGAGAAGAGGACAGATGTTCCACTTGTCCTCTTTGACTTCCTCTCCACATCAAAGTGGCTGCACTTGAATTAGGCTAATGCTTCCCGGAGCCTTGTAGCAGCGGGGACTCTGTGTCGGCTCGTGGTGTTACACGGTGCGATCTGAATGATTCAGGACTCGTACATTTTAGAACAGCTGCAGCCCCCGATTTCACATCCCCCCCCCCCCACGCGACAACACCGAGAGCCCTTCACCCCTTCAGCGCGAGCGTCTCCGCCTCTGCCATTAATTTGTTTTTCATGCTAAACTAGGAGGAATATCGCACCGGGGCCAGGTGGTGGCATGGAGAACGTACGCAGTCTACATTTTATAAGGAGCCGCCAGGCTAATTGGAATCGCAGATGTGTGACCGGAATTTTGGCCCCCGTTTTGGCGAGCTGATCATTAAAGGCCGCATCCGCTGAAAACTCACAGCGCTCCGATCTTCTTTTCAGAGAGCGGCTCGGCTTTTTGTTTGGGATTTGATTTCGCTCGAGATCCTACACGGCGCACCCTCCTGCATATTCTGTCTTCACGCAAAGCTGTTTCTTATTTGCAACCAGAGAGGACGAGCTTCAACCAGAGGGGAAAATATTGAATAATGTCCGTGGAGGTCAGGGAGAACCTCAGCGCGCTCGGAGCCCCGCCCGAGTAGGTGCGAAAAAAGTATCTGGCACCAGGCGCCATCACCCAATGGAAAAACCCTAAACACGACCAAGTGGAGTCAAGAGGAGTCGAGTAGGCACGAGTGGAAAAGGGGCATTAGTAATGTGTGGGAACATGATCATTAAAGGTGCAGTGCGTAAGATGTGTCACTTCTATCTGTAGATTACAAAAATCGATTCTGACATGAATGTGTAATCAACTGAATGTACGACGCTCTCGTCACATCACCCACACTGAGCGCTTTCAGGTATATTTACATCAGGAGTTGGTCCTCTCTACGGGGGCCGCCATGTTTTTACGGTAGCCTGGAGCGGACATACTAAACATCCTCTGAGCTTCATTGACAACTGAGGGCAACCACAGGTTCACCCTCCATGCCCAAAATGGAAGGGTGAGGTGAAGGATGCAACATGCAACTTCACCAATAGATGTCACCAAATCTTACACACTGCACCTTTAATAGCAAATGGTCTGTGTTTATATGTCGTATTACAAAGTCTTGAAGTGCTTTACAGTACATTCACCCAGTCACTCAAACATTCAGACTGTGCATTAATGAGATGATTTATATCCATGGGACGACGTGGGGTTCGGTGTCTTGGGGGGAGGCGGGAATCGAACCCCCAACCTTCTGGTCACAGGACAAGTTCTCTAACCCGACATCAAGCTGCACACAGCTGTAAATCCACCCAGCGGCCACAAGTTATTTACACGGCCACAACGTAAGTTATCAAAGTTTTTATCTGGACAACATGTTTTATTAGAAAATCAAACTATATCTTGTATTTTCCATTATTCAGACGTTTGAGACGGTGAAGTGATAGAACTTGATTCAAGATGAAGAGACCCTGAGGCAGATTACCACCCCAACATCACCACTGCACTCTGAGTTGTTGTTGTTGTTGTTGTTGTTGTTACAAGGGTGTCGTGACATCTGGCTTTATGGCGCCATTACTTTGTGTAGTGTGAAAGAGACTATTCTTGTAAGACTGCTCCGCAACTCCATCGCCACCTAGTGGCACGCTTCGGTATGGGATAGAAACCCTGTTTTCTCCATGTTAAAGGGTGGGAGCTGTGATCTGTACCTCAGCAGTCTGAGGGCTCCAAGACTTGTTCTCAATAAACGTTCTCTGAAATACTTTTCATTTGAAAAGAGAAAAAGCTTTAAAGCGTTAATAGTGCTCTTGGTAATTGCCACACTGGAATGAAAGAAGTCTCCCATCATGTGAAGGGACGTGAGTCAATAACTCTTTAAAGCGAATAATGGAGAATACTTCACCACAGTCGTTCAGTCTCGCCCTTTCATCTTTTATTGGACTGAGAAGTGGTTTTTGTGAGAAACGGAAGAAAAAAACATGTGAATCAATTGGTTTCTTCCATCCACTGATCACAGACGTGCTCTTAACCTTTCAAAACCAGTCGAATTCATAGGTAGAAACGGATCATAGGTTGCAGTTTGGGGGATTGAGATGCAACAAAGATGAGAGCACCAAAGTCCGATCGGTCACGAACGCGCCATGTGTTGAGGGAAACAATCACCGTGTCTTTGCTTCTTCTACATCGAGACGTTTGCTGCGATGAGCACGTTGTCTTCGGTGTCCGCTGCGATGGGAAGAGGAAGACGAGATTTATTCTTAATGATTCTTCTGCTTTGCTCCGAGGTCAGTGAGGAAAAGACTCTGTCGACGTGTCGTGTTACCCAGATGAACACCTCGAAATCCAGCCTGCTGCGTGTGCGTGTGCGTCTGCGTGTGCGAGCGCAGCGTGTGCGTGTGCGTGTGCGAGTGCACCGTGTTGGGGATGTACCACTTTAAGGCAGACGATTCAAATGAAGAGGCAGTGGATGCAGACACACTGTTTGTGACACCTTGTGGTAGAGAATGATGGGGGATGGAGTGGGAGAGGGAGAGAGAGAGGGGGGGAGAGGGGGGAGGCAACAAGAGAGAGAGAGAGAGAGAGAGCGATCAAAGCGGAGGAAGAGACAGAGGAGGAGAGACGGATGAGAGAGAGCGAGAGAGCAGCTCTGCGGCGAGAGCGAGCTCCCACCTCCCTTCGCAAAGCGCCCGTTCTCTCTCTCTCTCTCTCTCTCTCTCCCTCTCTCTCTCCACTTTCTCTGAGAGCCCGTTCTCTTCCCACTGCGTGAGTCATGGAAGTGATTTAGGTGAGTGAAGCGGCGCAGAGCAGCGGCAGGAAGCAACAGATCCGCCTCGGTGTCTGCGCCTCGGGCAGGTAAGCTCGCTCCGCCGCCTCCTCAGGAGTCGTTTTCACCGACACTCCTCTGGTCGCTCGCGAGGAGCGAGCGACCAACTTCTGCGGAGTTTGGCTCCAGCTCGCTCTCTCTCTCTCTCTCTCTCTCTCTCTCTCTCTCTCTCTCTCTCTCTCTCTCTCTCTCGCTCACCTCTCCTCCCTCTCCTCCAAACAGATGGCCATCTAATGGACTTCATCCCCCTCATGTGTGCTCCCTGGCTGATGGATGGATGGATGGTTGGTTGGTTGGTGGGTTGGTTGGTATGGTTGGTTGGTTGGTTGGTTGGTTGGTTGGTTGGTTGGTTGGTGGTGGTCGAGGGTCTTGCCACAGTAAGGGGCGTGCAAACTCAGTCGGAGCGGCATTCTCTGCCTCTGTGTTGACAGGGCGGCTCAGAGGGGCTGTGGGTGGGAAGAGGATGAGAGGGAGGGAGATGAGGCAAATCTCTGCTTGAGGGGGTGGCGGGGGGGGGGGTGTTGGGGGGGGGGGGTTGTTGGGGGGGGGGGGTTTGACTAGGAGGGTACCAGCGTCAGCGATAATAATCCTGATCTGCATGAGAGAGAGAGAGAGAGAGAGAGAGAGAGAGAGAGAGAGAGAGAAAAGATAATCCTGCACAAGTAAGCCCTGGCTGCTTGTCAGATTTAACGCCGCATATTTTCGGCTTGTTGGCTTCCACTCTGTGTTTTCCGTCAAAGTAAAAGGTGTTTTTTGCTGTGATGAACAAGAAGGTGGATCTCCCCCCCCCTGCCCCGCCCCCCTGCCCCCCCCCCCCATGCCCGTGCTGACTGAGGTGTGCAATCTGATGGTTTATAGGGGTGATGAGAGATTTGCGGCTCAGCCCTCTCTGAGTGACAGCCGAGCTCCATCATAGCTTTTTTTTTTTATCATGACTCAGCTCGTGACACAAATCCCCGTCCCCCTCAGCGATGTGGGAATAACCTGCCCGGGCTAAAGTGATTTACCGTTGCTCATCGCCAGCGGCCCCCCCCCCGCCCCCCCGCCCCCGGCGTGTTTGTGCGGGCTTTGACCCATAATGGCACCTAATGGCATCATACGTTATTTTTCCATGAGCACACTTGTCAGGCGGGACACCGTCGGCCCACGCGTCCACCGGTAATATCGGAGGCCGTTGTTAATGCTGGCTCCCCCCATGACCCCCGTGAAAACCACCACTGGCGGAGATGGCGGACAAGAATTAATGGACCCCTTGGAAATTAGAAATGACATTTATCGCAGGCTGGATTTACCGGCAGCGAAGGACCTCCGTCACTCCCCTTAAAGGACAACGACAGAGGATCTTCTTTATCTCGGTGCGTCTGTGATGTAGCCCTCAACAAGGGCCTTGAATCAACATCTAGAACATTTGGTCCTCCTCCCTGGTATTGATCTCCGGCCCCTTTCTCCACCTCCCCGTTGTCTGACGGCTTAAAAAGTCTTGCCTATCGATTGGTCTGCTTCTCTTTACCTGCTTCACCTCCGTTGTGATTGGTATAGATTGAACTTGGGGCAGTAACTACAGGATGAAAGCTTTTACCTGCGCCGACCTCGTGCCTGAAGCGCTCGGAAGGAGAAATGTGTTTTCACTTTTGCCATTATGATGTTTCCTTTCGCCCAATGTCTAACGCTTAATATTTGAAACCCTCTTGTTTTTAAGACGCCATATTAAAGTTTCATTGTAGCAGCCGGGTGAAATAGCTCACGCTCAGAGATCAATAAACAGCCTGCAACAATTAGATGTGGCAGCGGGGCAGGGAGTTAAATGCAATGTCTCGTCAGGCAGACTTCAAAATCGTGCTCAATTTGTGGATGTTAAAACGACCGAGTGAGAACAAAATGAAATTAAAGGGGGGCTTCTTAAGATGCAGTGTGTAAGATCTGGTGACATCTAGAGGTGAAGTTGCGCGCTGTATCCACCCGTACCCTTTCGAGCATGCAGGAGAACCCATGGTAGACTTCAGTTGTCATTAAAACTCAGAGGATGTTTAGTATTGTCCACGCTGGGCTCCTGTAAAACATGGCGGCCCCCGTAGAGAGGACCCGCGCCTCATGTAAATATACATTAATGGGATCATTTGAGGGTAACGGGGGAAAAAAGACATTGAGGTGATTATGAATTCATGGAAATGTCAGTTTGTGATTGTTTTGTATTTTCCCAATTATTATTATTATGATTATAAATGGACATTTCTTGCACCTCTATCATCAGGGAGCTGAGTGCAAATATATTATTCAATGATTCTGGTGAAGGTTGTGTTGACTGTTAGCAAGTCAGAAATGTGCTGTTAAACCTGTAACTGTATAAACCCCAACAGTTGTGTGTGTGTGTGTGTGTGTGTGTGTGTGTGTGTGTGTGTGTGTGTGTGTGTGTGTGTGTGTGTGTGTGTGTGTGTGTGTGTGTGTGTGTGTGCGTGCGTGCTGATGTGTGTGTCCCTCCAGTGCACATCACTGCAGTGAGGAGGGGAGAAATGGACTTGACACAATGTTACTTTACCTTGCAAACCTCCATCACTGTATCCAGGGATTCAGGTCACACGTAGAAACACACATCCATTCGGACTCAGGCCCTCACATTTACCTGGACCTCCTTTCAAATGAATTTCCCATGACATGCTTATTGTTTGGAGATATTCAAATCACCAACCCGACCCACTCACCCACATTGTATTAACTCGCTGTGCAGCAGCAGCAGCAGCAGCAGCAGCAGCAGCAGCAGCAGCAGCAGCAGGAGCAGCAAAAGTACTCGAGTGTATTTTTCCGTCTGCCAGTCTCTATCCTAATTAAAGCAACGCGAGCTGAGAAACAGGCAGTCAGCCGAGGTAGAGCGCTGCCCGTCTGCGGTGTCTCCTCCGCTCTCGGCTGAGCCTGCAAATTTGATGTTGTCAGACAGCTGCTTCACACAAAGTCGACAAGCAGCCCTGTCTGTCTGATACTTGGCCATCATGTACAATACATACACAGCAATGCCTCCACACGCGGGAAAAAAACCAACCCACTGTCAGATCTCAGGATGGGTTGGTGTTCTCCATATCGACAGCAGAGCAACTCTACCGTCTTAATTGACGGGTGAATGAAGAGAGCAAGTCCAAATGTCAAAACGCTGAAAACCCAACTCAAACTGGGAGAGAACACCGAGAGAGACTCGAACTCAAACCAGGGAGCTTGGTGCAAAACAGAGACGCACCGACAGAGTTGCAGAATGAGTTCTTATCAACCGTTCAAAGCAAACCTCAGAAAGGCGCAGTGTGTAAGATCTGGTGACATCTAGAGGTGAAGTTGCATGGGGCATCCATCACCTCACCCTCAGGAGCATGCAGGAGAACCTGTGGTCGACTTCAGTTGTGATTCAAACTCAAACAGATGTTTAGTGTTGTCCACGCTAGGGAGGACCCGCCCCTTATGTCAATATACATTAAAGGGCTCATCTCAGGGTTGTGCATAAAGGAAGTCATACATTTTTCCGTAGGTAATTCTATTTCACAGATAGAGGTGACGAAAATGGACCAACATCTGACTAATAATGGTTTAAAAGAACCCGTTGACTCCCAAAATACCCATCACCACTAACAATGGACAGGGTGTTTCATTTCATTCTCTCTGGCCCTCCCTCATCTCCTCAGTCCCCATTTTTTTAGTTTTCCCTTCCACAAAGTAAAGTGATTAAGTGTGAGAAATACGGAAGGTGGGTGGACCGCCTACTTTTAAACAAACAAGAAAAGTCTGCCTGGCCATCTGCTCGCCGCAGAAATGTATTTTAGTCGGGGCTCCATCCTCCCTCCTGCAGTTTAGCATCTTGAGTCGCGAGTGAACAGAACGCGCATGTGTAACATGTAGCTAACAGAACATGTACAAGTGGAAATCCAGCATGACCTAAGCGCCATGAACAGATGCTGCGTTCAACAACAAAAAAACTCCCATGGAGGTTTAACGCAGGTTGTTCATCATTACACTCGTTACACAGAAAGACTCGTTTATGTATATACACACACATACGCACACACACATACGCACACACCGTATATTTGACCGATATTTAGCTGTGAGTTTTCAGAGCATGAAAATAAAAAATAACAAATGTGTTGTAAGTCACACTGATCAGCGATCCTATACACCGAGATGAAAATGTGTACGGATGATTATACATTATAGAAGGCGATGTATTCGTGTGGACATGTAGGACAGTGTTGTAGAGCTGGTGATAATGAGGCTGTTTTTTTTTGCTGCAGTTTAAATGCGCATGTTGGAGAAGAACAGTTTCACTGGCGGGTGCTGAACGTGCAGACCTGCATCTCTATTGGTCGTTCAGCTCATTAGGGGAGGTGTGGGTGAACATGCATTACAAGCTTTTGAACTATAAAAAGTGAACGCCGTGCAGTATTACCGTCTTCCCTCAGAGAGGGTCTCACACCATGAACAAGAGCCCATGCTAATCCACAGTTTACCCATGGATGTTTTGATCAGCAACAGTCTCATCAATTTGTTGACGTAAAACCTCTTAAAAGGTGCAGTGTGTAGGATTTCTGTCTTTTTCTCACCTCTAAAGATATTACAGAACAATTCCATACTGACATTTACATGAATTTATAATGACATGAATATTTTATTTATTCCCCATTACCCTTGAATTAGCCCATTATTGCGTATTTAAGCAGCGAGTCCTCTCTCTGGGGCCCACCATGTTTGTATAGTAGCCCAGAGTGTAATGAGTGGAGAACCCAAAAGCAGACCTCAGACTTGAAAGTCCAAATGAAATATTTATCCAACAAAAACAGACAAGACACGGCTTGAAAAAACTCTTTGATAATATCTAAAAAATACAAAACTGAAAATCACTCGCTAAGAGGAGGACTCGCATAAATAAAGACCTAACGAACAGAAACCAAACACGAGAGACGATTAACGAAAAACGCAGCCCAAAAGACACGGGACAAAACATGTAACTTGACAAAGCACAAAGTAGAAAAATAAGAAGAAACAAAACCTGGCAGCTCAGTTTAGGATCAACAGCGAGGAATCTCTAGTTGGTCGTTTGCAAAACGAGTCAACGACGTGACAAAACACACTGGCAACGAGACCGAGGGAAGACACATGCTAGATACACACAGGGGTTGATGGGACACAGGTGGAGCACGTTAGGGCGGAGCTGACAATCACACAGGCGGGAAACACAAGAGGCAGGAAGGACAAGTGACCAGGAACCAGAGGAGGGTTACTCTTTCAAAATAAAAGACAGGAAGTGCAAGACAGGACAAAAAGGCACGCAGTGACGTTAACTCGACACATCCACTGAGGACAAGACTGCAGACATGAGGAGCTGAACATGGATCCTAGACTAACGTCAATCTAACATCAAACACATGACAAGACTCTCATGAATGACGGGACATGACAGAGTGGATGTACTAACCGTCTTTTCAGTTTGAATGACAACCACCATGGGCTCTCCTGCATGTTCAGGAAGGGGGAGGGCGAGGTGGTGGTTACAACATGCAACTTCACCACCAGATGTCACCAAATCTCACACACTGTGCCTTTAGGAAAAAGTTTAATCTTTACTTGTCACTCAAATGTCTCAAGAGGAAGCAATGTACTGCGACATCGCAATGTCGGTGTATAAAGGAGGAGCTTCGGATTCCTCTCCAATCAGTTGCAAATGCACATTTTCATAATTGCTGTCGAAGATCTCGTGCCATCATCTCTGAATTCAGCACCTCTCGTTAATCGGATACACACATTTATGCAAACTCAGTGAGCCAACTTTATGCCAAAATCGTGATTTATGCATCTCGATGATTGTGAAGGAGAAAGAGCAGAGATTGATGTTTACTTGTTTGCCAACTTGTGTTTCGTACTTTGTAAATGTGGTAAAAGAAATACATGTCTTTTGAGTCTTATGTCTCATTTATCACCTCGTAAAGAAAAGAAAAAAGAAGCTTACGCAGCAATAAACGCCAGTAAAAGTCACCTCAGGGTTTCTTTGAAAATAAGACAAATCACCTATGTGAAGTCCATTAAAGGCACAAATAATTCAAGAAATAGCTCCCTCAACCTCAGCAGCCTCAATCATTGAAGGTCTCCACTGGTTTCGATGGGCTGTGAATGAAAACCTCCTTCCCCCAGATTTGATATTTTCACGGTTGTTTTCACATAAATACAGCTGAAGCGCTATCGAGGGGTGGGATCACGGCCGTTCCAGGGGCTGTTTCGTGAGTTCAGAGAGCAGGCGTGCTGATGTTCCCCGTTGCAAGACTCTGAATCTCCATAAGAACGCTTCAGGGTCCGATCGTGCTGCAAGGAGAGGAACATTAATATTCAGGTGACTGGAAGTAGAAATTGCGCTTAAGGACATTTAGACAGCGTTCAGCTGTCGGCATCCAACGTGTTCCTCCGCCTCCTCTTTTTAAATCGCACCAGCAAGTGAATCTGTGGCTGTGTTTTTTTGCTGGTTAGAAGTAAAGACTGGAGTGAACAGAGAAAAACACTCACTTCTGACTTGTCATGACCCTGCAGGAAAACGACGTGCATTATCGGGCAAAATATGTCGTGAGCGCACGTCAACTACATTGCTGTTATGCTTCGACGGCAGTGGATTCACTTTCTCACCACCTCCTAAACACACTGATCCAGCCCAGTGCAAACATTCCTTGGTTTCAGACCGAGTAGGTGACGCTGCTCTAATTCGCTTTATTGCATGTTATACCTAGAAACACATCCACGACTCACTGAATCCGTGCTCGCGCCTTAAAGTCCGCGTGGTGGTCTCACGCCGAAGATCACGTCCAAGTCCTTTGGTTTGCTTTGTTTTGCTTTTGTTTTGCCTCACAGTGGATTCAAGACTAACGACATGCGTATGTCCTGTCTTCATCAGCAACACTGGCCTCATTGCACTCGGCATTGGTTGGTTTGTGGATGGTCGCACATGTGCATGTTATTGGAATATTTTTAATCTGGACATTGTATTTGATGACGATATATGATTTAAAATGGACAAATCGTCTTTCCGTTCGAGGGATGAATTGAACTGCGCTGATGAAGGTCGTTTTCCCCCTTCGTTATCTATGTTATGACAAAGACTGTGACCGACCATCACGAGCTGGAGCAGTTTCATTTGAACAGGAGTTGAAATCGAGAGCAGCTGAATCCAAACGTTGGCATGCGTTTGTAGTGATGAGTACATGCAGCTAGTGTAAAACCATAGGTAAGTGATTACAATTAAAGCACTCCAACATTTCGGGACACTTCCTGGGCTTTGCCTCTCCCATATGTAGAACACTGCAGGTGATTGGCCAAGTCAAAACAAGACCAAGTGTGTAACATTCAGCGATTGCTCTGTAAATCCAGCTGTTGCCTCAGCCTTCACCACTCGAAGACTTTTCTTTCCGTGCATGTCCACCTACAGAGTCTGTGGAACATTTTAAAAAACACACTCTAAGTTCAGAGCAGGTCTGTGAGCTGTTGACATCAGAGTCGGCGTGAAGTCTGCGTGAACTTTAATTTTGAAGTGCAGGATGAAGATTAAAAGGAAGACAAGGCGTCTGTGGGCACCTGCAGATGGGCACTTTTACATTTCCGACTGGAGTCTCCAAACTTTGTTCTGAACTTTGTTTGATCTGCCTCTCTCCGACTCTTGCGGAGGACGGCCTGCAGCGCTCCCGCAAGGCTCAATTATGCCTCAGACAAACAACCGGTTGGCTAAGAGCGGAGGCCGGGAGGAAATTGAGAACTGAGGGGGGATGTGGAGACGGTGGGATTTGTGTAGATCGCCTGATATTACCTGGCCTCTCATCAGAATGACTCTGTTGGAAGGTGGAGCACATAATCCTCTTGATTTATGCCCCAAAAAAAAACAACTGTTGGTGCAATGGATCTGGACGTGCACTGCTCCCAATGAAAATCACTGTGCAAACCAAACAAAACGTGGAGGCACGAGTCATAGTTCCACCCGTAGTTCTTCTTGCAGATACGCCTTTTCCATCCGCTGCTGTTCTCGACAGGTGCGGTGTGTACGATTCGGTGGCGTCTAGTGGTGAGTTTGCACGTTGCACATCACCTCACCCGTCCCTTCCGAGCATGCAGGAGAACCAATGGTAGCCGTCGGTTGTCGTTAAAGCTCAAAAGATGTGAAGTGCGCCCGCTCTGGGCGATTATAAAAACATGGCGGCCCCCGTGGAGAGGACCCGATCCCAGTGTTTTGCAGAGGACGAGAGTTAAAAACGGGATCTGTTGAGGTCGACGGTACAATGAAACTTTCTGCGTGAACATCCGAGACTGTCAACTTGTTGTGGTGTTGACTCAAATTGAAATGCACGACCTCCCAAAACAAGTAAAGCCGGTCTTTGTAAAATATTTATGAAATCTCACACAGCTTCTGACGCTCACGTCTCAATAGACAAATCCATGAAATATTGATCATTTTTCTTTCAGTGGATGTTCCGTTCCATGGTGACACTCACTCATCTGATTTGTAGCTTGCTGTGATATGCTCACAGTTTTCAGAAATGTAGCCACTATGGTTTTTTGCCTCGGGACATTTGAACAATTTCCGTCAAAGGAGACAAATGAGATCAAATGAGAAAAAAAGTCTTCATACAAAAATAATTGACATAGAAATTGAGATTAAGACGCAAATGTGTTATGTGTTGTTAGCGCAATTATAAAACGTGTTATGTTTAGTCATCAACGTTATTTAAATATATATATATATACATATATTTATCTGGAGTGTTTGTGATGTATTTATCTTGGAGATTTGAACGATGTGGTCATTTTCAATTTTGACATTCATCAGATGAGATGAATAGAGTCGAGACGGTGTGTTTCAGATGCTTGAATCTGAAAATAGCAGCGGCATGTCTGCAGAGGGGAGCAGACACGTGACGATCAGCGCTTCCCGTTTGTGTTTGGAGGACGCTGAAACCTTGTCGAGACAAATCACTCGGCCGGAGTTTTCTCCCTCAGAGAGAAACCAGGTATGGGGCCAATCGTCTGGCCTTGAGGAGCCTCCTGCTCTGACACTCACGAGAGCACCCTGCAATCAAACATGTCTTTAGGCCCCCGAAGGAAACCAAGGATCGTCGGCTCATGGCGAACCTGTTTTTAACATGATCGTCTGCTGCTGGTGGCGAGTTGGTCGATGGCGACACGGTCGGTAAAACACCGTCTGCTAACGCCCCCACAACTGGTTGTAAACAAAACGGATTTAAAACAACAAGGGGCGCTCACGCTGCGCACAGTTCTGCCACGGCTGATTGGCGTCTTCATCGCCACACTGCATTTACAGAGACTATCAAAGAAGAAAAAGCAAATCCTCAGTCTATTCGTTGATGTGGATCTGCTCTAAAAGGAGGAAGTGGTTTCTTCCTTGGGTCGTTCCCTCACCACGTTGTCATGTCTCTCAACACCATGCCACGTTTGGACTGGACTTTCCTGAGTCACGTTGATGACAGTGAGTTGAAGAGCATTGAAAACAAATACACGGGTTGCAGTTTAATTCCTACGAAATATAGTCGATTCCCCCTCACTCGTACGTACGTCCAGTCAGATCACACCTTTAATTGTTGTCTTCAAACACTTTGAGATGTTCATATGTCGCCTCGTCACATCAAGTAAATCTACTTATTCCTCCGGGACGTCACCAAAACCCTGAGTGATATTCAGCCGTGTCACCATCACACTGGATAACTCTGATACGGCCTGTCACATTACTGCAAAGTGTCTCCTCTGCACCATGATCCATCTCCTGTCTGGAGGTGAACTCACAGGGAGATGACGGATGATGATGTTTGATTCCAACAGATCTATGAGGAGGCGAACCAAGCGCCTGCATCCACAGAGTCACATCTCTGCTTTCACCTCTGCTGACGGAGACAATTCGGACACAGTCACACGAGGAAAGGAGAGGGACACGTGTGGAAACATCTCATTCTTAAGATTATTATTATTACAGGGAATCTATATATTTTTTGAAATGGTTATATTTGTGATCCGCTTTGAGAATGTGATGCGAGGGATGACCTGCAGATAAACACACATTTTTACAGGCATGTGTAGATGAGAGACAGGGATTGCATTTGTGTTTTGGCCGTTACATAAAAACGTCAGTAAAATCAACACGTACTCGTTTAGGATCTGCGCTCTGTGTGCCTGAAAGATTGTGCAGTGTTAAAGGCGCAGTGCGTAAGATTTGGTGACCTCAAGAGGTGAAGTTGCGTGTTGCATCCATCACCTCACCCTCGACCTACCAAGCGTGCAGGAGAACCTATGGTAGACTTCAGTTGTCATTCAAACTCAAAAGATGTTTGGTATGTCCACTCTGGGCTACTGTAAAAACATGGCGGCCCACATCTGAATATCTATTAATGAGCTCATTTAAGGGATAACAGGAAAAAAAGGATACATTTAGGTGATTATAAACTCTTTAAAATGTCTGTATGTCATTGTTTTACGATATTTTTTAAAAGTGACAAAAACGACATCAAATCGTACACACTGCACCTTTAACAGCAAAAATACACCATCACCCTCCCGAGACCGAATAGTCGTGCGTCGACGTGGTTAATGCGCTTCAGTCATCGTGTAGTAAACAGAAACTAACGTCACTGATGGGAAAATGTCATCTGCCTCAGCCGCCGCACGGCGCCGAGTCCAGACAGAAACACGTGTCAGTCGTAATAATAATACCCTTCGGCGTGAGCCGCGAGCAACTTCGTCATGCAACAATTCGCCGATCGCTGCATTTGTCAGTGCGACAGCGGAGCGACAATCACATGGGATCTTATCGGAGCGCTGATGAGTGAGCCGTGGCGGCGCCCATCGAAACTCACAACACACGCTCGCCGCCGCCGCCCCGACGCGACGGTGATTCGGATCAGAGATGATTTCAGCTCATTATTTTCCCTCTCCCTGATGCAAACCGCCGCCCCTAAGTGATTGGATCAGAGAGGCGTTTGACATTCAGAGCTTGCTTTTGCAACTCGTCTTCTCCCGTAAACCCCCCCGCCTGCCCCCCCCCCCGCCCCCAGCGGATTTCATCACAGTGCGCCCGCCTCGCCAGCGATACTCGGCTCTCGCGTTCTGTTTTCCTCCGTTTCCATTTCCCCCCGGCCGTGGGGGCGTG
>JAFBJT010000991.1:0-23419 GCA_016785325.1 Chascanopsetta lugubris
TGAAGGCTTTAATGACATCTAGTACTGAAGTTACACATTGCAGCTGAGGACCCCTCCCCACCCCATGGCTTCCAAGCATGATATTATATATTGTTATAATGCAACACATGTTTAATTTGAAAGAGTGGTTCAACATGGGATCCTTCATGAGGAGGACGGCTCTTTATTTAGATGTATTGGTTTATTCTAGAATAATGAAAACTAATATTAATTAAATTTCTGTGTTATCTATTTCTGCCAGTGGAACGATAAAATGCACTTAGAGATTCAAGTGCATAAACGGATGCAAGAGTGGGCTGACCATCATATCCTTTTACTTACAAGATAAAACAGAGAATGCAAAATATGTAAAGAAATAAAAGCTCGCCAGGTGTCCACTCTCTGATCCAGCTCTGTTAGTGGGAAGTTTCCAGCTCTGTTGGTGTGAGGGACTGGTGGCAGCTCGCTTGTGTGTGTGTGTGTGTGTGTGTGTGTGTGTGTGTGTTTGCCTCAGGATACCTCTGCAGCTCTGCAGTTCTTGAATACTGAGTGGAGAGTGGCCCAGAAATGAGCAGTCAAATCCAATTAAATTACTCAAATTAAATTGTACAATGGTTATGGAATACCTGATCAAATTACTCACATTCAGGGGATTTCGACAGCAACCAATTAGTTCAAAGTATAAAGTTCACACGCTCAAATTAACACCAAGAGAGGACAGGGCCTTTATTTGAGGGAAATGATACATCATAATTACATCACGTTTGGAAAAATTACGAATTAGGGAGCATGCATTTAATAAGAAAAAGGAAATGGTTAATAGGTCCTGATAAAACAAATGCGGCCCCGTCAATGGAGCAACGCGGCTTGGGTTGGCTAAATTAAAGAGGAGGAGATATTATTGTTTCAAAGGAGCTCGAGGGCCAATTGTTGTTTGGCGGAAGCTCGCGGACCATGATCGAGCCCCTCCCTGTGAGGAGCAAGTGCAAAAAGCAACATGGAGAGAGATAAATAAAGTGTCGGAGCCCACTGTAGTTAACTCTCCTCCTGTGGTAATTGAAATATGTTGAACAGGCCGGTCCGACACTTAACAAGATTCCAGTTTGAAGTAGGTCTGTCTCATTAGATTGGCCGAAATAGACACTTTGTCATTTGCCAGATAGTGATGGAATCCTCGGAAAAACTCCTGGCTTAATTGTGCGGGGGACTTCCTGACCTTTTTACATTTTAAATTTAGCTCCTCAAGGTGCCTTTCCAAGGTGAACCACGTGAGTAATGAGATATAAAACCAGCCCCTTAATTGACTTTCAAGCAAATTTAGTTCCGCGAATACCAACGTATACATTTGCCTCTTTTAAAAGTGAACCATTTTAGCTAATAAAGTTATTCATCTTGCCCGTACAGTAATTATCGCTGTAATTATGCTGTAATTGCACATACATCAAGGCCACTTTGTATAGTGGGGGGAAGGTTTGGGCTCATTCCTGATGCTTTTCCTCACTTCATGTAAAGAGATTAGTCTTGTCCATGGAAACCGGATGGATAGAGGAGATAAATGTTGTGGGCAAAAAAATTATTAAAGGTACAGTGTGTAGGATTTAGTCAAATCTGGGCTAGTTTCATGTTGCACTTGATAATCCATCATCTCACCCTTCGAGAAGCTGGTCACCATCTGTTAATAAAATATATAGTCTGATCATTCAAAGATAGTGTTTCTGTTTCTGAGTGGTTGATTCAAGAGTATTGAGAACAACAATTTGTACGGTACATTTGGGTGATTATTCACTCATTAAAACATCAGTATAATTATTATACATTACATTTTTATGCAAAAGGAACACCGTACATTGAAAAGCAAGCAAGCTTGGTTGAAATGGAGTACTTTCGAAATAACGTACAGTAGATCTGATCATTTTGAGACTAGTCATTTCATATTCTACTTCTGCAAATAGAAATCAATATTCTGTCTTCATTTTACACACACGTTTGATATCAGAGACAAAACTATACTCAGCCAGCTCCTACGACATGGACCTCACTGAGTAAACTCAGATTTACCAGGACCCGACCTTTCCACTGATGCAGCCAGTTTGACCCCAACACCCGAGCCACCGCCACCGCCGCTTTGTTCCCACTCTTAGCGGATACACATGGATGGTGCATGGAGCCACAGAAGTACCATAAACTGTGTAACATGATAATGCTGCTTTAATTACCCCTTGGTCAGCCCACTTACAAACCTATTGCCGCAGCAGTCAATATCCCCAAAGATCCATTCATGCCTCGGCTGATGGTTAACTTGGGAGCCTTTGCTGAGTGCTTTAGCCTAATTGATATCCTTATTTAGCAATGAGCCAGTGGGAGTCGGAGGGGAGTTAAATGGAGCAGTTTACCAGGCAGCCAGCGAGCTAAACCCCATCCCTGACACCGCCGCCGCCACCACAGCTTGCTACAGCACGGACTGCGATTTATACCGGCTAATTTACCACCTCATATTGATTCATGCCATTTTCTTTTATTTTCCCCAATCACTGCTTTTATCATGTGTGTCATTCTTTCTTTATAAACCAATAATCAGACAACAAATAGAATAGAATAGAATAGAATGCCTTTATTGTCATTATACACAATGTGCAACGAGACTGAAAGACAACTCTGGTGGTGCTAAGAGGGAAACAACAGGGGTACCCGAAATATAAGAAAGTCTATAAAAAAATAAAAATAATAAAAATGAAAAGCAACAAAAGCAACTTTAGTTACAGAATTATGAAATTTGACCTCTCCCAGGTTGTTTTCTGACATTGTTGTCCAAAAAGAAACATAAGGTTGGTTTCTTGGGGAATCTCTGCTAATTTGACATCGACAGACAAGACTGTCTTTTGTATTTGCAGATGATGAAATATTCTAATTGCAATTTAAGCAATTGGCTATATAGCGACAAATCGTACAGGTCAAACAAAAGCTTTCAGGAGCGATAGGAAAATCAGATTCCTCTTTTAAACTGGGTTTGTAGGTCTCTTCTTCACGCCCGTCTCCCCAGATATGTCTCCCTTAACAGCTCAAAGTAATTAGCAACGACCACATGCCAAAGGTAGGGTAGCTATCGTACACAGAACAGCAGAACAGGCAGACCTTGTCTTTCAATCGAGACAATGAGATGCACCACGGGGGCTCGCAGAGAGCTGGGAGCGATGAGGTAGTAAGAGGACTCCCCCGGCTCCCCCTGCAAAGGTTTGCTTCGCTGAGACAAGCTAGTCTGGGAATAAGGGATACCCACCGTATGTGAGAGTTTAATTATCTATTTCAGAGGAAGCAACCCATTTTTTTTACTCATGCCAAAAATGTGTCTCCTTTGCATTGGAAAAACTGAAATCCCCCCAAAAACTATAGTGATTACAAAAGTATGTATGTACGTAACAGCAGCTCGTTTTTGACCGATTCCTCCAAAAGTCCTCAAGGGCGACCCATTAGTCACAGTGCTGAGCAAAAGCCTCTGCCACAAAATGGCCTCTGATCTCAGAAGAGCGCCGTCAGCCCATTTTTTATATTGTCAGGATGAAGAAGAGCATAAAAACGCAGAGTCAATAAAGTCATAAATGCTTGATATCGAAACGCGGGTGACTGATTAAGTGTCCAGGTCTGGTTCTGATGCATTTACGGCTCGCTGGGGGAAAAAAGGAACCAAGTTATGAAGCATTTTCAAGTGGTTCCCTATTTTTCTAAAGATTGTTATTGCATAATATTTTCCTTCCAAATTGAACTTTGTGTAATAATTGTGTTTAAGGCCTCACAATTTTGGCGAGGAATGTCATTATTGTGTTTTCACTTGATTACAGTAATCCATGTTGAAAAGGATGAAATATATTTGGGCAAGTTCATGCAGTCTCTCCATGCATCCGTTATCTGCACTGCTCATCCTTTGAGGGCTGTGGAGGGGGCTGGAGAAAATCCCACATGCCATTGGTTGAGAGGCCCCATATACATCGTCCCTATAGCTTTAACATACTGGGGAACTTTGACTGCATTTCCTCTGTCTGCTGCACTGTCATTTTTTGTAGCTATGTGGTCAATATCAGACAAAGATGGTGAGATGAGAAAAAGAGAATGACTGAGATTAAAAATGAATAAGAGTGCCACTTTTTGTCTGGATGGTTGTTTTGCCCGCAGCACCTGACGACTTCTCCAGCCATATTTGATCAAACTGGGAAACCTAAGTGCACTTTACACCTCAGACAGATCTCCACAAGTTAAAGGGTCTTGCAGATGAATGTCTGCGCCGAGGTAAAAGTCGTCTTTACAGCCTAAAAGAACATAGCGGCGCTTTTTTTCATGGGCGGAGAAAAAAACACAGTTCGCACAATAAAACGGACATTTCAGCTCAGTCCAAACATGACGGGAATTCTAATGGTTTAATGAGCTTGAGCAAGATTCAATTTCCAGTTTGGAAGGTTTGAAAGCGAAGCTTCTGATAAAGTGATAGCGGAGGGCTCACCATTGCCCTCACCGCTTTCTCACAGCTTTGGGACAGTATTAAACCTCACAAACTAATATATACAAACACGTTGTGTCAGGGCTGCACCTCGGATTTGACGTTAACACACAGAAACAGTCCTGACTTGAGCGAACCACCGAGTTGACGTGAATGTATTTTACACATGCAGACGGAAAAGGAGAGGAATGAGAAAGAGAAAGAAAGAGGGAGGAAGGGAGGCAGAGTTTTGGACAGACCAAGTTAAGATCAGTGCTGGAGGCGAGGCAGGTTTGCTATGCACTGAAATGCTAATAAGCTTCCTGGCTCACGGTGCAGGTCGTCTAGCCTGTGCCGACTCGTCTTGACACTTCGCACACATGCCGTCTTCCACCATTTTTAATCATTTTGATAGGCCTCCCTGGGATGCCATCCATTTAATTTGAAAGGGTTGAGCCACCCAAACATTTGCACCATCTTTAAATAGGGGGTCTGCCTCGACACGCCTGCACGCATCGTGACTCAACGGGGTGAGAGAAGCGGCAGACTGGGATGCTGTTTGGGTTTAAGAGGATAATATAAGGCCAAAATGTGTAGTAGCTCCTGGGAAAGATGAGTAAGTGATGCAGTGGTGTGTAAATAAAAGGGGTCTGAGAATACACCAGCAGGCAGCGCAGGTGTGGGTGCACTTGAAAGGAATACAGTGCATTTCACATGTTCTATGGAAAATGATGATCTATGCATCAAAATCCTTGAGATGAAATATTGAAATGTGATGCAAAATTGATCCTGACAACCACCGCAATCCAAGATATAATACATACAATATGGGTGAAATATAATAAAGGCCGGATAATGCACCAGTTGAGCGTCCGAATCAGTTTGTAAAATCATTCTTGTTTTGTTGAGAAACCGTCGGCACAGGCGTTATTCCCTGACAGAGTTTAACAACCACTGTCCTACTTTATATATCTTATAATTCTCTGTGAAAAATCTCAGAGCCTGCAGCCAACACGGTGCGGTCCGAAATGAACCCTTTGCCATGTTGTATGATTCATAGGGAAGAAATAACATATTTTATTGGAGTCTGGGAGATTTATTTACTGGCGCTGCAACTGGATGTGTTAGGGACGAGAATCACCGGGGGATCCACGCCGTCCAATTTGCCAGTGGAGTCTTCTATAAACATCAGTCAGGAGAAATGGGACAAATTCTACAGCGAAATAATCATAAACAAACCATTACATTGCATTTTGGTAATTGTCAGGAGACGCTCTCGAGGATGACTATCCACTTAAAGTCAAAGGCAGAAAAGCCCAAAAGGCAAGTAGGGATGTCTGTGTGTTAGATGATATTACCGTGACTCTCAAGATAAAGATATCCTACATTATTGGTTTAGACTGGCAAAGAGAGAGAGAGAGAGAGAGAGAGAGAGAGAGAGAGAGAGAGAGAGAGAGAGAGACCAGTGCACACAGAGAGCGTGGGCGAGAGACAGACACATGTAGACAGAAGAGGGAGAATGCAGAGATATACTGCCTCGTAGCCAAGGCGGATGGTTCTCCGGTCTCTTGATGTTCTACAGCTGGAGTTCGCCACGAAAGTCGCGTTGTGATGCAGCCGTCCGCTTGCACCCCGCGCGCCCTTCACCATTGTTTCCCTCGCGCGCAGTCGTAGTAAACAGGATTGCCGGTGCACACGGTTGCAATCATGGCCGCGAACCCAGCATGTAAGCAAAAAGCTGGGAGGGGGCATTGACATAATTATTAATTAGTCGATATTACTGAATGGAAAAAGTCTGTCTTTGGTTTCCTCCCTAGAGCTTAATCCAACACAGCCAAGATGAAGCTAAACTAAACAATACCAGGCAGTTAATCTGCACTAGCATACAGTTCAGATGCTGATAATGTCCACGGGTCTTAAACAGGCGAGCGGGCCCAGCTTTTTTGGATTTACTTGTTTGCTGTTGTTTGCCGTCTTTAAGTGGTCTTTTATTAAAGCCAGTCATCTTCCATAGAGCCCTAATGCACTTACCTATTCCGATGCTAATGATAGCCTAAGAACACATTATTCAGCATTAGTTTCATTTCCCTTTGAGCCTCGCACGGCGACAAACGGTCTTGTAACCATTAGTGCCTTAACTTGCGCAATGCACGCCACCCGCAGTCCCTGTGACGACGCGGCGCAGAGGAGGAAAATGGAAGCGTTTAGACTTTATCAGGGGGGAAACAAACCAGAAGGAGAGAACAAACCCGGCTTATGTGCGATGAGAAGAAGCAGATTGATTTCTTAAATATTTACAGACAGCCCCATGAGGGGAAGAGTGTGTAAAAAGTTTGAACCTGCAGCTTCTCCCGATTGTCTGCCTGGTCTATTATCTGCAGATACGTATCTGATTGCACGTGTGCAGAGGTATGTGTGTGTGTGTGTGTGTGTGTGTGTGTGTGTGTGTGTGTGTGTGTGTGCATGGGTACATGATGTTCTCCTGCTTTTGTTCTCACGTATGATGGGAAAAGTTGTTGTGATGCGACCGTGGGAGGAAGAGTCTCCACGTAGGTACCTGCTGTTTGGGTGAAGCCAGACACTGGCCATATTACTGTTGTTACCCTGCCATCTGCTGGCTCACATCATGCTAGGCCCTGCATCCATCCCTCCGTCATGCAGCCCCTCTCTCTCTCTCTCTCTCTCTCTCTCTCTCTCTTACGCACACACAGTGCTCTCCTTTCGGTCTCCCTCCCTCTGTTTTCCTTCCTCTGCTCTTTTCCCAAGTTTATCTCCTCCACTCGTTTCATTACTCCTTTTACTCGGGAGCGTCCTCTGCCCTCCACATCCACTCTAAACAAAGCGGCGGGGAGAGGCAGAGGTGGAGGGAAGCGAAGGGGAGCGGCAGACGATTGTTATCAAAAAATAAGCACGGTGTTTGAAAGGGATTTTAATTGAGGCATTCGTTATATTTGAAAAGGTGAAGTCCCCGGGGGCACGGAGGAAGAGGACCCTATTCATACCCTCAGACATTCATAAAGAATGGCATCTTTTGACTTTCCCCCCTTTAAAACCGCGCAACCTTAAATGGCCTAAATATAAAGGAGGGAAGGCAGATACGCTAATTCCCTGCACCTTGGGGGGTGCCACAGTGTGGGACAGTAGGATACAGCTGAGGACTCCAATTAACAATGAGAGAGGGTCCAGCCACCCTAATAAGAAGGTCCCTCTCTGCAAGCCCCCGGAGGGGACGTCGAACTCTTCATTTTTTTTTAATACTAAAACCTTTCCTCGTGCAGCCGACTTCATTTTTTAGCTTTTTCACCAGTTTTTCACTCACCGTCTTTGCCGCTCTCCCTCATTCTGTCTCTGCTGGATAATTACGCCATTAATAACGCCAGCGCCCGATGATTGCGCCGGCTGTCCAGTCCGTGTTCCTGCAGCTTAACATGGGAGGAAGTGGACAGGGAGCACATTTGTTGTTGTTTGGTAAGGTCAGCGCTTCCTAAGCCCCCACTTCCACTGCGGCAGACGTCCCCCGATGTTGTCTTTGACTATATTTTGACTGTCTGACCACCGAGTTAAACTTAGATTGTTAGTTTATTGTAAAGTTGAACAACAGCTCGCGGCAACGCGCGCTAGGTTTGTCGTTTTTTTGTTTTTTTTTCCTTTTTCCGTCCGTGTGTTGTCTCTCCAAATTCATCCCGCTTGCAGATGTGTGCCCTTTCTGAGCGAGATGTTGCCCACATCTGCAGCTCTGCTCTGACAACACTGATCACCCCACAGCAGAAACCCTCTTCATCCTGTCATCCCATGTCTTTTGCAGTTTCACTGTGACTAAGTGATGAAGTCTTCCTGTATTATTAGCAAAATGCTTTATCCGTATGCTTTGGGAAACACCTGCAGGCGCTGCTCTGTGTAAGCATCCTTGGTAATTTATGCAGTGTAACTGTAACCGAGGCGGCGGCGTCCTTGATGATGAAGTTAGAAAAGTTTGTCGGAAGAATCTGAGGATGGCGTTTGTCATCTGCCTGCATTTCTCAGGGTCAGAATATCCACGATATCATGGCGCATCTTTGGAAACTAAAAGTTAGTGACGGATAATTATCGCTAAATTAAATGTTTTTGTTCTATTGTCTCTTCTTGATGGGTAAATTAGGATAATAATCCAGCAGTGAGGAGAAAGTGATGCCAGCTACAAGAAACGGCTTGAACGCTCAATAACTGTTACGTGTTTTCCTGCTCCTTCGCTCGTGTGTGAAGGAGCGGGTGCAATTAATGTGTGTGTGCCGCTGCCAGTAATCTCCTGTGAGACTGTTCACCTTGAGAAATGCTACCTGACATTCCACCTCAGATGGGACGGGACATGTTCACGACCGAGGTCTAAGTGGAGTGGCGTCAAACACAAGGTGAATGAAATAATGACAGTCAGATTATAAGATCTGCAGAGGATAAGTATCGTGAACATGCATGTGTGCATGTACACCCGCGCATGCACACAAACACACACACACACACACACACACACACGCACACACACGCTACTGACATGTTTATAGGCACATGAACAAAGAAGCACACGGATACTTTTGATCTCCTTGATAATAGCAATGCTGATAATAATCACAGTTCAACCATAATAACTGATAAAAAACATCCTTGGTTATTCATTGAGCTGCATTCCAAACAAAATACAACTGTTGCATTTAATTTTGACTTTTGAATTTTGACTAACAATGACATCAAAATTTCTGTCTCAATCAAAGGCTCGACGGGTCGACATCCACCTCCGAACTCTAATAATACAGATAGAATTGCAATTTTTGTCTTAGACTTGTGAATCTGGTATAAAGGGGGCAGGTGCAGGTTAGTGGTTAAATATTATTGTAGAATGCAAATGCAAACATATGTACTCGCCAAAGCAAGTAAATAGACACACATTACTGTCCTTGTAGTGTTTATCGATCTTTGAACTAGCACTGATTTGCAATTTTTGCACGGGAACCAATAAACAAACAGATGTGTGCACAACTTATATCCCAAAACAAATCTCTACATACAAATTTCTACATTTAGACATGAAAATGTCAAATAAATCTAGCCTCAGATCAAATGCATTAAGGTGCAAGTAAGTGGAATTAATTACATACATTTGATCTGACTGTTGATAAGTTTGCATTCATTGAATGAAGAAAATTATGTGCAGTTCTGCTGCCAACAGCTCTGTCACAAACACATAGGAATGTCTTTCTTCTGTCTATCATATCAATGTTTACACTCAGATTTGCAACCTTTGCCTATATAAATACACATATATATATATATATATATATATATATAAATTAACATATTTATGATGATATATTAAATCCACATTCAAAATCAAAGACAGAGAAGCTCACTGAAAATTAAGAGGGTGATTTGACAACATTTGTAGTAATATGGTCTGAGTAGAGCATCTGCAGACTTCAGATAATGAATGCATTCTTTACTCTGTCTTTGTGCCTCACAAAATCTAGTATCGTGATGCACAGATTTGTGCAAAATGCAAGTAGAAAAACAAATTCACTTCTGTATGCATGCAGAGATGGTTGACCCCAAACAAACAAACCACAGTCCAACACCACTCTTAATTCTGCAAACACTACTCAGTGAACACAACTATTTGCTCCGCCTGCCATAAATCACATTAGATATCTGTAATATTTTGTCCTCCTCTAACAAACATAAGCTGCTGTGCATGTCGGGCTGTGCGGTGGCACTCATTTGCAGCAAAAGCACATTTCTAATATCAGAGAGCATGTTCTGAGCAAGTGACCAAGTTGAGGTGTGATCTGTTATGTAGACAGGTTGGATGCACTTCCTCACAGCCTGAAATTTCCCCTGGGGCTCTCTTCCATTTCTCACTGTCATGGATTTGAATCTTTCTACCACTGAACTCTTACAATTACTGAACATTCATCACCTGCCTACCTGGATCCTGAGTGGAGAGCAGAGATATGGGGCAGGGCGCTGCAGGTCGGGAATACCAAGTGTTCACTGTCCTTAACACAGTAATGGTTTTTCACATCCCGGGATGGCAGGGATCTATTTTTTTTTTTCTTGTTTTGGCGTCTTCCAATGCAGGCTCCTGCAGAGGATTAGAATATTTGAGAGTTTAAAGGTGCAGTATGAAGGATTTAGTGACATCTGCTGGTGAAGTTGAATGCTTCAGCCAACTAACCTCACTGTCCCCTTCCAAGCACGTTGGAGCACCTAGAGTAGCTTTTGATTATCATTAAATTATGTCATTAATCATATGGAAGATTGGGTCGATGTGCAGACTCACACTTTATGCTCTTGCACTGCATGTGAGCATCTAACATGACACATACTTTGCCCTTAAGGGGGCAGTGTGCAAGATTTTGGTCATTTATGTCACTTATCAAAAATATTACTAAACAATGACATACTGACATTTTCATAATCATCTAAATGTATTTTTGTTCCATTTACCCTTGAAGGAGCACATTAATGTATATTTAAATGAGGAGCGGGTCCTCTCTACCGGGCGCCATGTTTTTACAGTAGCCCAAAGAGTGGGTATTGATGACAACTGAGGGTGACCAGAGGTTCTCCTCCATGTTCACGAGGGTAAGTGTGAGGTGATGGATACAACATGCAACTTCACCATTAGATGTCACCAAATCTTACACACTGCACCTTTAAGTTTAGTTGTGTAAAGTATAAAGTAGGCCAAGTGTAAAAGAAGGTACTGTAATTATCCACAGAATCAAGCTAGGCTCGTGCCATGACTGGAATGCGGTGCCGATGTTTATTCTAGTTTTACTCTGACGTTGGTCACTTCCTGATTGGCTAAAAAAGCTTCTGCTAAACTCAAAGGTGTGAAATGCCAAGCTGCTCCCAAGATGCTGGAGCCGAGCTGCAGGGCAGATCCAGACGAGGTGTTGAAAGAGAACAAGGTACAAGTGACTCAGGAGTGAAAACAGTAGAGGACTTTACAGGAAGATCTGCTCAAGTCCTTAACGTCTTCGTGCATAAAGGTGCAGTGTGTACGATTTGGTGACATCTAGAGGTGAAGTTGCATGTCGTATCCATAACCTCAACCTTATCTGAACATGCAGGAGAACTTGTGGTAACCCTCAGTTGTCATTAAAACTCAAAATATGTTTAGTTCGTCCACTCTGGGGATACTGTAAAAACATGGCGGCCCCCGTAGAGAGGACCTGCTCCTTATGTAAATACATTAATGGGCACATTTAAGGGTAATGGGGAAAAAAATAATACATTAGGGTGATGATGAAAATGACAGTATAATCGTTTAAATATTATTTCTGCCAACAGATATCGACAGTATATTAAATCTTGAACACTACACCTTTAAATATATTAGATTATTTATTCAGGAATGTTTTTAGAGTGCACACTGCTCACAGACGAATGCATCGCACTGATTCATGACTCCTCCTCCCTGACCTGTAAATCCTCTACAATAATGCAGAATGATCTGCGGCAGCGTGTACTGTATGTCTCTGCAGCTCATGAATAAAAGGACTCTTTCTTCCGAGGTGAGAGGATCTGGACTGGTCACGCCCTGCGGTCTCCGGCATGGCACGCGCTCATTTGTAGGAGTCTCTTAACACTAACCCGGCGAGCATAAATATATTATAATCTCATGGCCCTGTCCATATAGCATACAGGTGTCATGGCGCCTGGCAAGTTGATTTCCAGGAGGGTAGTGGTTTCTTTCCTGTGGCGGCGACCGAAGTCACAGACATTAATATTATCAGGCAGAATGTATTCATGATAGCAGAGGTCCGAGCGGCCCCCCAGGGCGTTGTTATATAATACCAGACCTCTTTATCAAATTTAACAGTTTATTGGACACAACTTGTACACATGATTTAAGCATGGAAAGGGGGCGATAAGACAACAACACCCCCAACACACACGCACACACATTATGGAAACTAACAAACAAAATGTCTCTCTCTCACACACACACACACACACTGTTTTATCACATCTCCCTGTGCAGCAGCACCAGCAGCTCTCCTCTCTCCATCATATCTAATGCAAACATCTCATGGATGAGCCAGTGGTTGTTCTCTGAAGAGCGGCGCAATAACAAAAAGTGTGACTTGACAAATGGACTTTGTGCCCAGGAGCCAGATTTCTGTGATACGTTACTGGAGCTACATTCCCTTTATTCATTTATATATAAAATACACAATATGGACGCGCAGGTCAATGAGCAAGCAGGTGTGTGTTCGGGAAAATGTTTTATTTCATTTGATTTATATATAATCTGACAATTCAAACATGCATAAACTAACTGTAGCATTATGAAAACCAATTATTCAGACTTATTAAAAGGTCCAGTGCGTAAGGTTTTACTTACTTACTTACCAAACTATTTCCATTTCCAGCAGGAGAAATACGATATTAAATACTTTCCTGGTGTTTTATGAGTGTATGTTCACCTTAATTGATTTAATTTCCGTTAGCCTGTAATGAGCCACCCTTTAAATTGACATCAGAACCAGGTCCTCTCTTTAGAGGCTGCCATGTTACATCATTGTATATTTACAGTGGCCCAGAATGGCCAAAGTAAACACCTTGGGGTTAGGGGGTTTCAGTGCAATATCCAACTTCATCACTAGTTGTCACTATATCATACACATTACATATTTAATTCATAGTAATGTACACTCTTACATTGTTTTCACATTTCTTTTTCTACTTGGATTATATTGTATATAAGAAAAAAGCTGAATATTGTTCAATGTCACTCCTGGAAACTATATTTTAGGTGTAACATTTATATACATCATCTGGAACTGACTTGGCATTTTTCAGTACGAGTAAAAATATTTGATGTAACATTGGATTTAGCACCGTCATCGGTTTTTCATTAGTTTCTTATATGGAGAGAGTTGTGGCTGAAATATGATCCTTAAATCTCAGCTGTTCATGAAGCTGCCGTCCGACTTTCCAGTGACTCACTGAATACAACATATCAACTCCACTGTCACAATATCCTACAATAACAAACCCTCCCCGCTCCCTAAGATCTCCTGTGGGGACGGTAAATAGAAACCATCAGTGGGCCGGCTAATGATTTAAAGGGACGGTCAGAGGTCGTACGTGGGCTATTAATGATCCCTTTTAACAAAAAGAAGGCAGCCGATCTGTCCAATCGCAGCGAGGCCAGGAGTCACCTGGGGCCTCCTGCAGAAGATGTGTCTGGTTAAGGTTAAAGCTGAGGAAGAGCAGAGGCTGAGGGAGCTGCTCTGATGTGTGTGCGTGTCTGTGTGTGTGTGTGTGTGTGTGTGTGTGTGTGTGTGTGTGTGTGTGTGTGTGTGTGTGTGTGTGTGTGTGTGTGTGTGTGTATGTCTATGTCTGTGTCTGTGTGTGTGTGTGTGTGTGTGTGTGTGTGTGTGTTTCTTACAAACAAGGAACAGGTCAGCCAACTGCCTATCAAAGTATGTGAGCACAGGCATCGACATGTTCAAGCTCTTCACGGTTCACAGGTCTGATCTATTCATTTCATTTCAACCTTCTCAACATTGCAGACAGATGATATGTAATATGTGTAACGTGTTAGACTACACCTCATAATATAGCGCATGATAATGTTGTACCTTTGTTCTCGAATGGCACTTGCATAAAAGCTTGAGAGTTTGACAGTGTTTCTTTATACTGTCTAAGGCACATATACATTATTGAAGGTCCAATGTCCTGCAGCAATATACTTAATGACCTGAGGCATATGAAAAAAACAAAAAAAACAATCTATGAATAGAATAAAATATAGGGTATTATTACAGATGAGTTCATGCACTATGTCCAATACATTTGTTTCTGCGCACTGAGGATATAATTGTACTTATACATAATATTTTTGTGGCCCTCCAAATTACATGCAGTATAGTTTGTTTTTGGTATCATGCAGGTGAGTGCTCAGCTACATACAAATGTATTAAATATATTAAATGCCTTTCAGGTTAATATGAAGATTTAAATAGAATGAAATGTAGGGTATAAAAAGAGAAACACTGATTAGAATGTTATTGCTCTTGGTTAATTGCCCTAATGACTCTTGGATTAAAGCTCTGGAAGTGCAAATGTACACCTATGTGTATATTCTGACTTAATGCATTCATATACTCTAGCGTGACGCTGGTGTCTGCCACAGCAACGTCCCTGTCTAATAATGCAGTGTCTAATAATGAGTATCTGAACAACTTAAAAAATATTATTAAAGATTTCAATTGAATCCAGACCAAGATTATTAAATACCACATTTGAAGACTTTCCTCAGCCGACACTTTCAAATTTGGAGGCACTCTGCAAAACAGAGAGGGAAAAAAAAAAAGAAAAGAAAAGAAAATGTGTCGAGCGTCAGATTTAGCAGACACCATCGCCTCTGGATATCACAGTTAACATTCTACCCTGCACCTAGTGTTGGCATGAAACACCAGACTGAGAACACTGGTTAAAAGCGGCGCGCCACATGCAGCTTAAAGGTTCCTCCCCATGTTTGCGGAGCTTTAAATCGAAACATTTATTAATCCTTTCAGCCGCTCTGCCCTCGACAGGAGCTGTTCTGTGTGACGGTGGTTATCTGCACAACCAGGAATGAGCTTTCAGCATGACTGACCCCGGACCTCTGTCTGTTTTATTCACTTTTACTATTTACCCCACTGCTTCTTTCCTATTGTATTCCACTCCTGTTGCTGCAGAGCGAGGCCTCCATCGGTCCTACGGAAGTTAATTACGGGAGCCAAGCTGTTGAGGGGTTCAGGAGAAGCTTCTTTTTTCTTTTTTTTTTTTTTCTTCCTCCTCCTCCTCCTCCTCCTGAATACTGGATATTCACCAAGTCTGGCAATGCCACTGAGCATTGTCTGCTGTGATAAAATATGGACGGAAGTGCTGCTAGGCAAATCGTTTATCAGCCAGGTTTTGTATGCACATGTTAAAAAGAAAGACTGTGCTATCTGCATTGGTTGTGTGAGCTTAGTTTAGTGTAGCCAGCGACGTTTGTTGTGCAGAAAGAAATGGCGCGCGGGCTGTCGCCCCCGTGGGACGTGTGATCAATCACACGTCGCCCGCTTTGCTCTCTCAGCTACGGGCAAATCTATTCACCATACTCACACCGATGTTCACACCTTAACTACGCGCTTTGTACTCTCTGAGCCTTTGTTTGGCAACTCGGTTAGTAAAATTGAAAAACTGGTTTTAATCTTGTTTATTCCAAATTTAGATTTTTTTTTTCTCCCCCAAACTCTTTGTGAGGCACACTCCAAGACCACTTAGGGAATCATTCTGAAGCCTGTAGCACTAGAGGACACATTTGAGACCTGATTCTGCACTGTAAATCAGCAATTATCGATTTGTGGCAAGTGTCAGACGATTATCTCGTAAAAAGTTTACAAGAGCGGGATTTACATATAAATAATCTTAGAAGTGGAGTCCATTCATCTGGAAACACTCACAAAAGCAGGATACACATACCACCCCCTCCTATTAGCCCACTGCTGAAAGCTACATCCTCACAATTCATGCTTGACGTGGAGGAGACGACGCTGGGAGGACAGCTACGTTGACATCAATTGCATCATCTTTTTTTAAACAACTTTACTTGTTGATGGCAATAGCTGTGTGTGATGTCATAACCTGGCCAAATCATTTAGGGAATGCATTCTGATTTTAATATGAGAAGTTAAAGGTCCCATATTATGCTTTTTTTTCTTTCTTTCCTGTATTCAAACTTCTAATACTCTTCAATAGAGGGGGCGCTCTCACAACTGCAATTCTACTTCCTGTTCTAGCTGATGTCACTGTATAGCAGTCAGAGTCAGAGGCCAATAAGCCTCCCACACAAGCTGGAGGCAACTAACCAATCACAAGAAACTGAATCTCCTGACCAATCAGAGCAGTCTGGGCTTTGCTGTGAGGGAGGGGCAAGGGCGCTTACAGGAGCAGAGCAATGACGGGGGCGGGAGCAGTGGACAATATGCGGAGACCGTTTAAGTAGTAAAATCCATGACCTGAAAAATAAATAACACAGGTCTCTGAAGGTTTTAAATAGAGTTAAGAGATGACAACCCACTAATCCGGGTCTTAACACTAAAGGTGTGTTATGATTTGCATACAATATTCCTTCAGCTGCCGACGAGTCATTATGTGGAGCGTGAGCTGGCATGTTTGCTCCGTGACAGAATGGCCTTTGAAAGGAGTCGGCTCACTCCTGTTCAGTCTCCCCACAAACGAGAGACACAGAGAGAGAGAGAGAGAGAGAGAGAGAGAGAGAGAGAGAGAGAGAGAGACTGACGACCGTCAGACTGTGGTGCAGCGAGTGGAGTGGGGATCAGCGGATGGACTGAAGGAAGGAAGGGAGGAACACGGTGAGGTTTAAGGAGGTGCAGAAAGGTCAGGCACAGATAATACAGACTTTCACTGGAGCTCCGGGCGAGAGACAAAGGATGAGAAGGAGAGGTAGAAACCCCACTGCTGACGGCTGGTGTTAAGGAGAGCACCCTGCCCTAAACTTTAGATATCCCCTCTTTTTGATAACACTTGGACCGTCTTTACAAATAATCAAGTGGAGGAGGGAGACAAAGGCACAGAGGATCAAATCTACATACCACTTTAAGTTCACTTTGACTTCTCTTAATGACTTAATCATTGACCGCAACAATGTCATTCCCATAAAAAAAAAGAAGCTAAAATTCCCAGTGTTTTTGTCAAATTACTGGGGGGACCATTAGTACATGGCTATTAACGAGTAATCACAAGAGGTGCGATAATGAAGGATGCCCTTCATTTTTGCAGAGGGCAAGGTAGACACCGGTGTCCAGCCCTCGTCTTCAGAGGAAGAGACGGAGGGAACTTAGGTGCTTGATGATGCGTTTAATTCACACAGGAATACATTAATATGATAGTCAGCAGAGCGGCAAAGCCCCCAAGTAAGGTTCCCTCATTAGTATGTTTCTCTATTTCTTTTTTTAATTATTCAACAAAAAAACGGGGAGCCACATGACAGATGTATTGGCTGTGTCAAGAAAGGATGATTTGAATTGTGCATAAATTTGTGTAATTACGAGGGGCCTCTCTTGTGTATGTGAACCAAACATTTGCCTCTAATGAGGACTGGCTGTGAAGTCAAATCCTGAGGTGTGCTTAAACTAATGTTTATTCCTGTTTCTCTTTAAGCTCCACTCAATGTACAAAAAAACCCATTCTGAGCAGAAACGGTGTCATGTGATAGAGTGAGGTGGACTCCACGCACTCCTGCCGCACCCTTCGGTGTCTCCCACTTAAAACGCATACCTTTGCACGTGTGCAATACCCCCACGCTGGCTCCACGCTTGTAGGAGCCAGTCCCGGTTCGTCCTGATGGGCCATTATCTCCTTCCACCATTGTCACAACTGGCTGGCGAGCTTTCATCACGCTCGTGAGGTAAACACCCGAACTCACACGCACGGGGATTGTCCTCAGGGTTATTGTCTGACAGAAGGCAGGGGTGACCGCCATGATGACGGGGAAATATTCATGACTATGCTGCTTTTAATCTAACATTCATGTACACATTTTGAATGAGATGTTTTTCAAACATATTGAATCAAACAAAGGGTTGTGTCATTTTCTCGTTGCATAAAGACACTGAATGCTATGAGGGCACAAAGCTTTGGTACAAGCTAAAGCGGTTTTATTATGTATTTGATGCAATAAGTTGTGATCAAAATATCTAAAATGACAAATCAAGGTCTTGATCGCATAATAAAAGTGCAGCGTGTCAGATGTGTGAGTGTATAATCGGCTGAATGAATGGATTCTTGTTTGTATCAGTAAAATCCAAGTATATTGACATTGGGAGCATGTACTCACTGCGGGCGGCCATTGAGAGTGCAATTTTTACTGAAAGGGACAGGGCACTTTATTTCTAACCTCTAACTTAAAGTTTGTTTTGCATTCTTAACTTGTATTATTTTTCTGCTCTTTAATACTATCTTTTCAACATATATGTGTGACAGGAAGCGAGCAGAGAAAGTTTTTCATTGTATGGTTTTAACTGTGTTTGTGCATATGACAATAAACTTCTTGAATCTTGAATCTTTAATGTTGTAGCACCATGTTTTACAGCCCAGAGTGGACAAACAAAACACCTATATCTAAACCCTAAACTGAGTTTAATGAGAACTGAGGGTTACAATGTGTTTTCCTCAATGTATAAAAAGGAGTATTTGATTGCAACATGCAACTCCACCCTTAAATGTCACCAAATCCCACACATCACCCTTTACAATGTGTTTAAATCCACTTTACCCATGGTTACAATGTATATGCTTTAACTTTGATGCTCTCATTGTGGACAGTCACTCAGGTGTTGGCATTGGTAACTCTTTTTGGAATGAAATTATTTATTTTATTATAATTTGTATTATTTAGATGAATAATTCATATGAGAGAGGGTTAAGACTTTGTTGGTGATCATTCATATTAAAAAAAGTATAATTTCAATTAAGAGACCCCAAGAGGTCAGGTTTACCAACTATACTGTTAAATACGCAATTCTTCCAACGTTTTGAGTCATGAGATTGAGTTTTTAAGTTGAAACACGTTTTTTTCAAACATTGTCATCAGTATCTTTTTCTAACTCCCATTGACCCATTTCGCCACTGCTGAGTTCCACTGCTCTGAGGTGAGCATCAACCTTCTGCAGGAGGCAGACAAATCATCACTCGCAATTAATCACAGCCTAATGCCTAAACCCTCACAGAGTGATCATTTAAGGAATGATGATTAATGACCATGTCAAACGTCTCTCTTTATTGGGCAGCTGCGTTGCTGCGAGACGCTGCACTCACCATCGGCCGCTGCTTCAATCATCCTCGCACGCCCTGAGATCTGAGAGGGATTCTTATGTATATATTTTTTTCTGTTTTCGTGCGTCTTCAACCAGCTGCACCGTGGCGGCGGAGGAGAGTTCAGAGGAGCCGTGCACATCAAAATACAGGTGCAAGGTCGAGAGGATAAGCGGCGTGCACCTCGTGGGCATACGGGACGTGGTGTGAGATAGTTGTGTATCAGTGATGGTTTGAGTAAATTAATTTTTGAACTTGGCAAGAGATCAATCGTTCCAGTGAGGTGATCCCATTTCCAACTGCCAGCATATTGAGACAATAACCTATGACAGTATTAATCACTAGCACAACAGCAGGCTAATTCCCACATGTAATTAGTCTACATTTTAATTCATTGAAAACTAGCACTTTTTGTAACTTGCTTAATTGTGTGCTTACACTTAATTATAGCCGTGTCGACCCCCCCCTCCTCCCAGCCCCCACTGCCATCCCCCTCCCCCCAGCTTGTTTTCACTGCTACAGATGGAAAAACATATTTATTTTGGGGAGGAAGAGATAAAATAAAAACTCCACCTGGGAAAGGAGCGGGAGGTCTCGGCAGAGTTGTGCTGCGTCTGGTAGGAATTTACTGGATTAGCTCAGTCACAAAATGTGAGATGAACCACACTGTCAGTCACCCTCAGGGCAGAGGGAGAGAGGAAGAGCTGTCAATCAAAGTGGGTCTTCAATAGTCCCATTCACATTGCTTCATGGAATCAGTCTCCCGCTGTCTGCTCTTTGACATTTAACGTATTGGGGCCACGAGGATGGAAAGGCAGAGTGGGGGGGGGGGGGGGGCAGGGAGGGGGGGGGGGGGGGGACATCCTCAGATCCTCCCTGTCTTTTCACGTTTCTCTCTTTAGCAAAAAGTAGATTTAAAGTAGTGATGCTCTTCATTTACTGCGATGGTTGTGGGAAAGAACTGCAGAGTAAACAAGAAGTCGTGGTGCTGCTGACCTGAATGGATCCGACTACTTCCTGATGAATCGGTTTTAACATTCCATTGCGGATTCTAACCTTAACCTTAAAAGGTGCAGTGTGTAAGATTTCTGGAATTTTTTTGTCACTTCTATCAATAGAAATAGAATTACAAAACAATGATAGACCGTTTTACAAATACATAATCACCCCAATATATGACTTGCTTTTTACATAACCCTAAAATGTGCCCTTTTATGTATTTTCACACCAAGAGTGGGTCCACCCAATGGGGGCTGCCATGTTTTTACAATTGCCCAGATTGGACATGTAACCATCTTTTACACTTTAATGACAACTGCGGGCTACCATAGGTTCTCCTGCATGCTCAAATGAGAAGGATGAGGTGGTGGATACAACATGCAAATTCACCAGTAGACGTTACCAAATGTTACACACTGTACCTTTAACCTTAAACCACATCTCCACTGGCCTTCTACTTTTCTTAGGTCGCCTTAAGAAATCCACAGGGCTGTCATCAATAAAATAAAACACATTAGCTAAAAATAATAAAAGCCGCCCTATGAAAAAAGCAAAGCATCATTTGAAAAAAAACTGCGTGGTACAGATAACTCCCTCCTCTGCGGGATGAAAAATCCAAGCGCCGTTTTGTTTTCGGCAGCGTTTTATGTGTTTTCTCTCGCTCCCCTTGTTTGTATTCCGGGGCGGCCGCCTGGCTCCGAGTGAGGTATACAGAGTCATTGCTCTTTTGGCTCCAGCCCTGACACCTCGTGCCCCCGAGTGTGGACTCCTTAGCCACGATCTGATCAGCATCTTTATAGTTTATCAGCCTTGGGGTTCAATTTTGGCTTGGATGCTTTTACAAATGAACGCAATCACTGGTGAGCCTTCGCATCCTGATTGCATTGAGAGGAGCGGGCGGAGGAAAGTTTAGTGGATTACCGTGCCACTTGAGGATGGAGCACAAACACATCGAGGCAGCCGCAGAGGGGGCCGCCCTTAACCCCCCCCCCCCCCCCCCCCCCCCCCCCCCCCCCCCCCCCTCCCCCCCCCCCACCTCTTCCCCCTCTCCCCCCCCCCCCCTCCCTCCTTCCTCCTCCCGCCTGGGCTATTGGCACTCGCTGCTTGTACTCTGTCTTATTTTACTAAAATAATATAATTGTCTCCCATCTTATTGCTTGTAAAGCCATCTTCTGTCTGCAGGCGATGTGTGTGATCAATGTACTATCTAACAGAATCAATTCTTCCTGGAATACCTTGTGTTTGTGAAATGATCCCAGGCAGCTGCAGCACCACGACCGGGCAGGAAGTGGGAATCGGTGCTAGCACGATTCGTTTAGTGGCTTGGACCCTCCAGTTCACACTGAATTGTATGTCTCTTCATCTATTTCTCATATTTCACAGTGTGTGTGTGTGTGTGTGTGTGTGTGTGTGTGTGTGTGTGTGTGTGTGTGTGTGTGTGTGTGTGTGTGTGTGTGTGTGTGTGTGTGTGTGTATATATCTACGTCCTTCTATCCCTATGTTTGTGAGGACCTGTGGACTACAAGTCGACCATGGGAAAATGAGGATACTTTGGAAAGGCCAAACAAATCTAGAGCGCTCAGGATTAAGACTTTAATGGGGGTTTAAGGGGTCATAATGGAGTAAAGGTAAGGTTAGAGGTAGGATAAGAGCTGGGATTAGGCTTTGAGTTGTGAAACTAGAGTTAGAGAGTATATCTACGAAATAACTTCAGTACTTAATAGGCTGTGTTTAAGACTTGGGCCAAGTACGGCAGGTATCAGTCTAATCATTCACAGATCTATATCTATGCTAATGACCATAAAAACACTGAGGTGCTGGGTCACCTTTTCTTGCCTTCATGAGACAAAGCAATGTTCAATTCCACCACCATGTTATCTAAAGAAGTCAGGGAGACTACAAAAGATGACTATGAAAAAATGCTTAAAGGAACAGTTTGCGGGTTTTATCAGTTGGTGATGGTAAACATACCTGTCAAAGTTGGCAACAACACCACTGTGTGTTCTACAAACACTGACAGCCACACTGAAATCTTACATTTGTCAGGGAAACCCACCATACTACACCTTTAAATAACATTTCAATATGATTCCACCATGTGAGACTGCTGTTCCGACCATATAATGTCAACGTGAACACTGTCAAATCCAACCATCTGTGGTGACTGTCACTAAATTCCCCCCAATGTGCATCATCTGCCTTCAATTTGCCAACCACACAATAACATGAGAATATGAAGTACGTGAATTCACTCGGGTGGGCTGAGGTGAATAATACATAGAATAACCTATAACAGGATATGAAAACTGAGGAGTTGAAGCAAAAGGAAAGAGTTTGGCAGCCGTCACGTTGTCGTGCATGACAACAACAACAACAACAACAACAGCGTGAAAGGATGACACAGACGTCCTGAGTAAAGAGCATGACTGACATCCTGAGCATATTGTTGTAATGTGGTGTAAACTACTGGCTTGGCAGGTCTTCAGCTAAAGCGGCGTGGACTTAATAAGCATGGAGATCTTTCCACGAGGTACCATGACATATTGAATTACTTATCCTTGTAGTTGGAAGAGAGGGGGGGGGGCTTTATGCAAATGCTGGAATGCCGTCTCAATTGTCATTCAGTTGTTTAGTCCAGTGGGCTGATTTGATTTGGGAGTGTGTGTGTGTGTGTGTGTGTGTGTGTGTGTGTGTGTGTGTGTGTGTGTGTGTGTGTGTGTGTGTGTGNGTGGGGGTGTGGGGGGGGGGGGGGGGGGGGGGGGGGGGGGGTATGCAGTGATGCCAAACTGTGTCTTTTGATAACATCGCAAAAATGATTGAGTAATACGTTACTGCACTTGTGACTGGGTCTGTTGCTGCTGCAGTTTTTCCAGCCTTCTACCTGAGAACAGCTGAACCAGCAAGAGGAGTAAGGTCCGAAATCCTTTCATTTCCTCTCCAAAACATGTCATGTTCTATATTAGGAGGATAAAGGATGTGCACCTTAGATCTGACTTTTTCCCTCTCCCCTCTTTTTTTTGTACTCGTTCTCTCCTTCCTTCGCTCTGTTTACTTTCCTACAGCCTCATCTCTTATGGGCCTCTCTCTCTCTCTCTCTCTCTCTCTCTCTCTCTCTCTCGCGAT